>JAQFZY010000386.1:0-30310 GCA_034696285.1 Hypogastrura burkilli
ATTCGGATAAATCCGAAATCTCAGATGCGTACATATGAAATTGAAGAAGTTTGTAATCAGTAAATGTCCCATCCTTGCTCATTAGGCACGTTTGCGTTTGGAACATTAATTAGCGACTTATTCTGAGAATGAGTCATTTTAATTAGGCTTTAAGCTCTAGCTCCTATGTATATGCCTTGGCCATGTGATTTGGTGGACCAGTTATGGAGTCAATTAAAAAATCTCTCAGGCAGAAATTAAACCGCAAGGGCTGTAATGTGTAATCAAGCTAATTCCTCCAGTTAGGCTCCACGCTTTCAGCAGGACTCACATGGAGTGCCTATTCTTAAAAATAGCCCTAAATAAGTTCTCATCAACCTCTTGATAGTGATCCTGTTATATAGAACCTGAGATTTTACAATTAATCCTATACTTATATTACATCAACTTAATTTACATTGAAATCATGGGCCTGGACGCCGCGCTTAAACTAGTCGAATGTAAATACTATAAGAAGTTTGGGCTATATACTGTTTTTGCTCTGGTGTTTCTGGGGTAAGTTTTTATTATGTAGTACTAGACTTCCATTTGATGCTACCCACAAAGCATATATTTTAGCAGAAAAAATGTAGAAACGAGCAAATACAAATATTAGCAAAACAATATGACTCAGGCTGGGCATTGTGTATGAATTAGGGGTCCATCCTCTATGGAATAAGATTTTGGTTAGCATTTATATCATGTCTATGCATATAAAATATGCACATTTATGCTCAGCTCGCTTACTGATTTTAATTCCGGCTAAATTTATATACTTTGGGCAGTGCAGGTTTATTTCCAAGGGTTTTAATTTTGACATCTCTAGTAGCGGATATTAAATTAATGTAATGCATCCTACAATAAGTCAAATTAGTGAGTACGCCCACGCATTCAGACATTGACTGCAACTTTGAATACTAATTGATTGGGCTCTTTCTAGCCAAGTAATATATAAGGCACAGTTTTGAATTTGCATTATCTATAGTCTTATATTTCGGAACACAATGTTTGGTAGTATATTGGACTCAAAGCGGCCACTTTACAAGATAAACAGAGGCGAGGAATCATTTAACCCATGCCCAACCGCAGGCCTTAATTGACTCATTAGTGTCTCTCGGCAAATCGTCAAAACTTTGGTCCAAATATTAGCACTTACTGTGCCTCAACATGGCCCGAAAAGTAGGTAATGCTAATTGGGCATCCTGACTTGAATACTTAATTTCAGGCTTATCCCTGGCTCGGCCGCCGATGACAAGCTCGTCATTCCGAGCAACTACAGTATTAATGACCTCCCGCCCACGGAACCGGGTAAGACGTAATATAATATATGAAGTCCAGCAAATAGCCCGTCTTATAAAATATGCCTTGAATTTAAGTGATCCAAAAATGAGAAATACGTCATTGGAATGCATATGTACGTTACAGTTCCAGGAAGCAAAATGGTGTGAGATAGAAGTTAAAACTAGCTGAATTGATTTTCACACTGTCACTAATATATTCACTCACATGAACATATTTTATTCAGCGGAATAATTGAACTAAGTTACTCACACTGTAGACATTTCGTAGTCTGAATTAGGTATTTGTTTTTAATTTTTAATTTAAATACCAGTCTTTCTAATTTAAATACCGGTCTTTTTAATTTAAATACCGGTCTTTTTTTTTACTTAAATACCGGTCTTTTTAATTTAAATACCGGTCTTTTTTTTTACTTAAATACCGGTATTTAAACTTTAAATACCCGTATATTTAATTCAAATATCGGTCTCTCTCATTTAAATACCAGTCTTTCTGATTTAAATACCAGTATTTTTAATTTAATTACCGGTCTTTCTAATTTAAATACCGGTCTTTTTTATTTAAATACCGGTCTTTCTAATTTAAATACCGGTCTTTTTAATTTAAATACCGGTCTTTTTGATTAAAATACGGGTCTTTTTAATTAAAATACCGGTCACTCTAATTTAAATACCGGTCCTTCTGAATTAAATACAGGTCTTTTTAACTTATATACCGGTATTTTTAATTTATATACCCGTCTTTTTAATTTAAATACCGGCATTTTTAATTTAAATACAGGTCTCTCTAATTTAAATACCGGTAAAATAATAACAATGCCAGAAAAATCTACTTCGATATTTTCTAAATCGAAATTATTACAGTTTATCATAAACTAAATATTGTTTTGGCTGATTCCAGGAACGCCGACGCTGGCCCACGTCTCTATTGTTATCATGAACATTAGGGATGTGAAGGAAGTCGGAGAGGTAAGGATAAGTCCATTCTTTCAATTTTTCTAGTTTGACGTATTCTGATTGGCGGATTTTAGGAGATCAGCATTGAAATGAACCTGCGGTTCCTCTGGAAGGACTCCCGCCTCTCCGAGTCCACGAAGGCAGTTAGTGCGGAGTCCAAGTTCCTCGTCATCCAGACGAGCATACTGGACAAGGTCTGGCATCCCGACATTTTCATCGGTAATGCTGGAAAACGGAATTTATCTCAAAATAAACATAATTAAGATGGGCCATATGGGTGGGACTAATTTTAGGACTTTTGTTCCAGATCACGTTAAAACAATAAGCCAGCCGGCCGTGATTACCAAGCCGGCCTCTCTGAGGCTTTATTCGGATAGCAGTCTCAGATATTCGGCAAGGTATTTCAGCTACCTACCCACGTCTTTAATTAGTACCATTCAATTGTTAGTAATATTAGTGTATATGTGTCACTATCAGGCTAACCGTATCCGTCTCCTGCAAAATGGACTTCCATTACTACCCTGCTGACACGCAGAGGTGTGCTGTGGACATCAAAAGTTGTAAGTTTATAACTGTAAATACTTCGGAGCTACATTGATAAGTAGCTATTTCATTGATATATATGTTACACCCCAACCCTGAAAACAGCCTGTGGGCTTTGAAACCAGCCACAAGCCGAAATGACGCATTTTCGAAATTTGACTGCAGTAACCTAACCTAACTTAACTTAACCCAAATTAACCTGAGCTAATCTTTCCTAACCTAACGACGTGTTAGTATCATTATAATTAGGCTAGGTTAGGTTACCTCGAAGTTTTCGGGTAATGGTCGGTTGTGAAAAAAGAGCCCATAGCTAGTTGTGCCTATTTCGGGGTTGGTGTGTAACATATATACATATTCAACGTGAGCTTTCTGGTCTAACGCTCTTTTACAGCATGCATATACTCGTGGCTGCCATTTAAACTATCACCAAGTAATTCGAAATCTCTCACCAACTTAAACAGATCTCCTCACCAACTACCTCGAATTACTCACAAATCTCTCCAAGCTTAGTATAAGCAAAATATTATTTATTTTAGAATAATAAACGGAATTAAAACGCTTGAATTCGAAATATCTCAAGACAGGCTAGGAAATCTGATTGAATTGGTGAGAAATTTTGAATTAATTGGTGATGATTTAAATATTCCTTTATATTCATATATATAGATGTTGAGGAACGAAATGTTTTCACTGTTATAAAATAAAGATACATATTTTGGATGCAGATGCTATTTATTTGATTTTTTTCTGTGTTTTTTGTCTGCGCAGACGCATATTCGGACACAAAAATGAAGCTGGTCTGGAGAGAGAGCCAAGGAGCCTACTTTGCCGAACAATTGGACCTCTCAAATTACTTTGTAGGAATCGAGAAGCCCACTACTTTTGGAGTGACTACCACGGCGGGTTAGTCACAATTAAGTCATTTTAATTAGTTCCTCAAAGTGTAATCGAAAATGAGTAATTACATTTGTTGGATTTTTTTTTAGATTAATATTAATAGGCTGCCATTTAAACTATCACGAAGTAATTCAAAATCTCTCACCAATTAAACCAGATTTCGTCACCAATTACGGCAATTTACTCACCAATTATTTGAAACTTATTATGAGCGAACGATTATTTATTTTACAATATTTACTCGAGTTAAAATTATCTTATTTGAAGCATTTCAAACCCTTGGTGAGGAAATCTGCTCTAATTGGTGAGAGTTTTTCGGATTAATTGGTGATTGTTTAAATATTCCCCATATTAATACGTGTATTTATTACTCTTTTTTAACGGTAGGGAACTAAAAGAATAGTTCTCAATATAACTAACACGAACATAATTGGACACAATGAGCGAAATATATTTTTGATAAAACCTATAATTTCCCGACATCAATCAAGATTTCGATAGCATCACAAGTCACAAAGTAGTTGTTGGTATAATATTTCCGTATTTTAACAGGAACGTACTCTGGGCTCCGCTTCACTATCCTCCTTACCCGGAAATTGAGCTATCACATGATCCAGACCTATTTGCCCAGCTTTGTGCTCGTCATCGTCTCTTGGCTCTCGTTCCTGGTCAGTTCGGATAGCGTGCCAGGTCGAATGACGATTTGCATGACGAGCCTCCTCACACTTATATCCATGTTTGCGGCGGTTCGGTAAGCTTAGTCAGACATTTTTAAATGTTATACCATGCGCCCAGGTTTAAGATTTCGACTATACTAGAGCCCTTGTACAATACTTTTGTAGACAAAGCACGCCGAACGTGAGCTACGTGAAAGCGATTGATATTTGGATGGTCGTCTGCATATTCTTCGTCTTCCTGGCCCTCATGGAGTTCACATTTATACTAAAGTAATCAACTGCAAGTTATGAGTATGAAATATAGAACGCTTTTAGAGTTTGGTTATGGTATAAATAATTTAAATTTTGATAAGGTTTAATTAAGTATTTCTGTAAATTAGCGGTAAAAGGAACAAAAAAATGACTTAGGGCACCTTCGAACAATTTTGCCTATTGACAAAATCTTCATGTTCATATTGACCTTACGGTTAAAATTGTTATTTCAGAATTAAGAACACAAAGCCCAAGAAAAGCAAGGACTCTGCCGAAGGGACCTTGGACCACCCATTGAATCAGTATTCCTTGCGTGGGCCTCGTGGGAGCATCCCTGCTATGTACTATGGCAACAAAAATGCACCGCAGGTGAGTTTAAGTTAAAACCAATCCAAACGTGCATCAATTTAACTGGGGTCTTCACTAAAGAATCAGTGGTTATAAGCTTTTGGTTACAGTTTTATTTTAGTTAAGGATGTATTGCTTTAATATATTTTTCTCCAGGCGCGGAGGCTCTCTCAGCCGCGCCTAAGTTTCCCCATCAGCGAAGAGAGTGAGATGCAGGAGTACTCTAGGCCCGAGGCAGAGCCGCCGGGCATGTACGCTTCCCGCCCCTTCCCACCGCTCCCGCGCCCAATGCTACAACAGCCCGGTCCGGAACCGCCTAAGGGCCCAACCAAGTTTGACCGGGCAGCCGGCAGGCTGGACAGGGTCGCTTCCCTGGTCATCCCAACAATGTTCTTTGCCTTCAATTTCGTCTATTGGCCTTGGCTCATTGCCTGCTCCGAGTACTACTCACAGGACTACTCGGCTACTGCCTTTATTGCTTCCTAAGCATATTCATGACCTTATTTGTACATAACACTGATTCAGAATTTTCTAGTTAAGCGCGTGAATAAAAAAAAAACAGTTCTTAAGCTTGTCAAAATTATTTCCATCATTCTACATTAGGTATTAGTATATTTATGTCAATTTGGTATTTATTTTTCTTCGTCGGGTCTTTAATGACAACATATAGACGAAACAAGTAATAGATGGTCATTTTTAAAGTTACTATTGAATTTTGATAAGCTTTTCTCTGATTGTGCGAACCTGCAATGTGGAATATGCGGCATGTTACATGATCGATTTAGTTCAGGACTTCTGCCGGTGGCGGCGTTGCCAGTCGAAACTGGAGAAGTATTAATATGTAAGTTATGCAATTCGTGACAGCCGTACAGCAGAAGCCCAAGCCGATGCTGGTAATATTGCAGGCCGTAATGTTCCCGCTCCTTCCTTTCACCTTTTGTGCAAATACGGATACCTGTAAAGTAAGACTGAGTAAAGCAACTAATTTTTGTATGGCAATGGAAATGGATCCAAATTACAAACCTGGAATTGCGCTTTCGGATCCAGGTCCACCAAACTAGCCTCCGATAGCCTGTCCACAACTGAAGAAATCTAAAACATTGGTCATAATTCGTAATTAAGAAAAGCCCGCTGTTTTCTATATTCGGCGCTTTACCGAATTCGTAGCCAGCTGTGCAGGGACGAGGATAAGCAGAGTGGAGAGGAGCGCAAAGTAGAGGAGCCAGTATCGGGATAACTCAATGTGCCGGACATCCTCGATGAGGCCCTCACTGTTCAGAATGAGGAGGTAGAAGCCCGAGGTGCAGGTCACGAGGGCCGTGCAGGCAATGCAGAGGACCGTGATTCCAAAGTGATCGGAGACCAGGCTCGTGGCCCTGCAGACCTTCCCATGGATTCGCCGCAGTAGGTCCAGCCGCTCGTGATCCAGGAGACTGTACTCCAGAACCCGGCCCAGCTCATAATGCATGGACTGTATTAGAAGGCAAAGGGCGCAGAAGAGCCCAGTCACACTGAGCTGATAGAGTGGAACCATGGAATGGGACACTTTCTTTAGAAAGCTCCATAAATTACAAATGGCGGGCCGCTCCTCTTGGAAGCAACCTCCAAATAGGCCTCCAAGAAAAGCTACCGAATATACGAGATAATTCCCCAGTATTGCTCCAGTTAGGATCCAGCACCAGTACTTTCCTCTCCGGGGATTCCCAGGTGGGGCCAGTACCTAAAATAACGATAGATTATTTACTAGCTGACAATAGCTATACTAGTATTCGGATAATTTGTGGCCTCTCAGCCAACACGTTGGGATTTCTCACCAAATAATTTATAATATTTCACTCAATAATTTGGAATTTCTCAACAAATAACTAGAAATTTAAATCAAAATAATCTGAAAACTCGCACCGAATAGTTTGCCTATTATCGCACTATTCCTCACCAAGTAATTCGGAATATCTCACCAATTCATTCGAAATATCTCACCAAGTAATTGGAAATACCTCACCAAGTAATTCGTAATATCACACTAAGTATGTAATTCGAAATATCTCACCAATTAATTCGGGATATCTTCCCAGTTATTTCGGGATATCTCACCAGCTATTTCGGGATATCTCACCGGTTATTTCGGGATATCTCACCAAGTAATTCGGAATATCTCACCAAGTAATTCGGAATACCCAACCAATTAATTCCGAATACCCAACCAATTAATTCCGAATATCTCACCAAGTCATTCGAAATATCTCACCAAGTAATTCGGAATATCTCAACAAGTAATTCGGGATATCTCCCTAGTTATTTCGGGATATCTCCCTAGTTATTTCGGGATATCTCCCTAGTTATTTCGGGATATCTCAACAAGTAATTAGGAATATCTCACCAATTAATTCGGAATATATCACCAAGCTATTTGAAATAGCTCACCAAATAATTCGGAATATATAACCAAAGAACTGCGATTCCGTAACCAGTGATTTAATCCCAAACAGTGGGTTTTCCCTTACCTACGCTATTAATCAGACCCTCAAAGTATTGACTCCTTTGACGCAGGTATTAATCGTTTTTAATAAATAGTGTACGTACATATAAGTAATCTATCATTTAAGAGTAAAACGTAATTCGGTCTTAATAATTCGTTGACGTGATTACTGCCAGTACTTTCCTTTATTAGTTATACTACAAATCAGCTTATTATGATGAGAGAGCATGGATCGGTAACTGTTGGAGCTTCTCGTTATGGAAATCAACTGTTTTGGTGAGATATTCAAAATGAAATTGTGATTGTTTAAATATTTAGGAACCTGAAGCTCGTTCCAGGCCTCCCGCAACTTATTAAAGCCGGCTTCCAGGGACTGCCGTCTCAGACGTGCAAAAACCAAGATCACAAACACTTCCAACTGCATCATCATGGCCTGACAACTAAAGACGTAGAGGTCCGTCCCTTTAAAAAACTTCTGAAAGTGATTTCGGAGGCCGATCTGGGAGTTATAGAGAAAGTAACAATGGACGCAGAGTCCAAACCAACCAGCTATGTTCGGAAAGGATCGGATCCTAAATTTTAGGAGGCAGGCCGAACTGGCAGGGTCATGGGCGAGGACTAAAGGAAAAATTCCAATGAGTTGGGCAAGGAAAATCAGGGACCTGAATTTGGTACAGAAGCAACATGGCTTCTGCTCTTTTAGGTCAGGTCCTCCGTTTTTAAAAATTAGGTTCTGGCTGGAGCGGATCCGGAACGCAGCTAGCATGATGGAGGTTTATTCGGGACTGCTTAGTAACAGTATCCGAAATGATTAAACTCAACTCTTATCCATACGTGAGAGGGGGATTATAGGCGCAGGCTCTAGGGTTGGCAAACCGGCTTTTCCATTAACCAAAAAAACCCGTTAATCGGCTCATATCGGTGACCGAAAATACCGGTTTTTTTACATGTTGGTAACCGGTTTATCGGTTACTGCTCCTTAACGCCGTATTAATTAATTCATATTTGACTGTCTTCCCAAGCAATCACAGCAAAGTACTCGCTCTACAATATTACCAGTATTATCTAAGTAATGGAACTACCACCGCCGAGCTACTAAAGTAATTTCGACGCCATGGTAGATATTAACATTTCATTTATGAAGAAAGTGAAAGGGCCAAAGATGATGTCTGGTTCTAGTTTCTGCGAGAAAACAAGGGACGTCCGCAAAGTGTAAGAACTGCCTCAAAATGCTGGATTGTAATTTTCAATGCATATTTATAAAAATAGGTTTGTAATTTGCAATGCATATTTTAAAAAATTCGATTGTAATTTGAAATGCATATTTAGCAACTGTTATCGCTAAGGACTTCAGTACATAATTCGTAACAGTTTACGCGTAATTACAGAGAGTCTCCCACAATAAGAAAAACACTTTAACCAACTATATTTCTGCCGAAGTTGAGGTCCATGAATCCTGCGACTAGTTTATTCTTAAAGACAAAACGTTAGTGTACACACTCGTACTCAATTTGTCTCCACTAAGAAGACCCCTGTGACTGTTTACAGGGGGCTTCTGAGTGACGTGTCTGATTACAGTTTCCAGTTTCAGAATTTGAAACCCTGGTACTAAATAAGCATTGTTGTGTGTGACGGAATTAACACAAATTAATGAGACTCACACAGGATGACCTCATATGTGTGTACTTGTCGGGAATGATGGTATGTCGCCGAGGGACGTCGGTTTGTCCGAGTACTCGACGCGTTTCATTGAAGTTTCAGAGCTTGAGGATGAACAACGTTAAGGGGATCGTCACCAACGGATGACATATACATTGTCCCTGAATATGGCTTCAAAACGTGCGCAATACATCAGTCTACAGTAATCTTACCCGTTGGTTGTACACGGATGCCTGGAAGAATACTTTTGACACTCATAACCGAACCACCTCAAAACTTTTCACAGAACTTTCATTTTCCCGAAAAAGTGAATTTGACTCTACTTTCTGAACCCGTTTAACTTTGGAACGCGTCTTTTTCCCAATATAGTCTTAACCATGGGAGCAGACCTGATCAAGCCAGACCACATGATGTGACTTTTGACCTGCTGCATACTGTCCATATACGATTTCTAAGCCAACTCCGATGGTCGTTTTTTTTTTGTTTACACTGGAAACTTGATTTTAGTATGTCATGCATTCCCGCCACCACTGCATGGGTATGGGTTGAATTAGGTTTTTGAAAGTTGTCTTATGCCATTGTGCCTTGTTTTTACTACCTCCAAGACAGAGCTCACAGTCTTAGGTTGCGAATACGTCTTTAAAACAATAACTTAAGAATGTTTTTCTTATCTTGGGACACTCTCTGTACTTCGGATTTTTTTTTCTCTGAAGTTCATAAACAGAATTTATATGCTTAAAAGAGATGTAGAAAAACCGGTTAACCGGTTTTTACTATATTTGCTAACCCAAAAACCAGTTTTTACGAAGTAGACCGGTTTTGCCATCCCTAGTAGGTTCCATAATGAGTAACAGTTGAAGGCCCCGCCCCTAAGTCACACATCGTTAATTCTATGTACTTTAGACTAATTTCGGACTAATTGTTTGCTTGATGACCGTCCAGTCGAAGCTGTTCATACTACATATGTATAAAACTTGTGCAAAATGTCTAGGTCTTGTTTGAAACGTACTACGATACTACGAATGATTAAATGCTACCAACTGCAATTAAGAGTTATACTTGTATTTCTTCACATGCACTTTTAGGTAGAACTAGGCGTCTTGTTATGTCAACATTGTTGTTGACTACACGGGAAATGTAGGACATGTAGTATTATCTACCCCCATAGGTACACCCTGACAACTAATTGCAATTATTAGTCTCATATCCTAACTACATAACTAGGGTTCATCATCTGTTAAATAGGACACAAGCCGGAATCGTCGACTAAGATTTTTAACAGGCCTACATTTAACGTGTCCACTAATAATACACTTTTAACCTGCTAATATGATAAAAGTCTCTATTGCTGACATTGACCACTAAATGATTTTCGTCCCCTGATATTAAACTAAATGTCTCCACTAAGCATCTCCAGCAAATTTCTTTACTGTATAGCTGGCCCCTACATATAACTTACATTTACCACATTAAGTACATCTAATCAGTATTTATTCAGCATTGACAACGAAACCTGTGTTCAGGTTTCCTTTATAAAACCTATTCCTTTTTTA
The DNA here is from genome assembly GCA_034696285.1 of Hypogastrura burkilli. Lineage (NCBI taxonomy): Eukaryota > Metazoa > Arthropoda > Collembola > Poduromorpha > Hypogastruridae > Hypogastrura > Hypogastrura burkilli. The sequence continues at coordinate 10,682 of JAQFZY010000386.1, forward strand.
AATCTAACTCGGTAATTATCGCTTATATTGTCTGCCCTCCTGCAGGTTAAAAAAAGTCACTTGCTCACATAGAATCAATAGCAGGAGATGCAGTTGCGGTATGCAACCTTAAATATTTATACCTACGCTACAAATAGCGACTGAATTGGAAATTGTTTTCTATCTAGGTACATATGAAATCTATCAAGTCCAACTTTGGGAAGTCACTATAGAAGGAGACGGTTTCGAAAAGGCCACGTGCTCTTGTCCTAAATTTGTGAAGACTTACATCTGTAAGCATCATTGACATTTTAATTAAATTAGGTCTGCACTCTGTCAGACCAGAAGCTATGATCATCCCCTTAACTCAGAAGCGAAAGCGAGAAGACCAAGCAAAGCGAAAAGAGGCTTATAATTCTATCAATTTTGATCCGGCTATGTTGTGTGGAAGATGGAATGATATAAATACCATAAAGTATTTTATTTTATTATTAATTTTGGCTTCACCTTATGTGTGATTGTTGAATAAATACTTCTAGGATGTAATTCATGTTTAATTGATACCTTCTTAGAATAGACAATTATCTGTGCTAGATAATATACTAAAAAATGATAAGTAATCAGATTTAAAAAAAATATATTATAATTGAATGTGTTGAATGTCTCTGATGAAGAAATACTGATCAGATGTAATTATAAAATGTAGTAACGTAGTTATATGGAGGGGAGCGATGAAGTAAACGAATTTGCTGGAGATGTTTGGTGGAGACTTTTAGTTTAATAGCAGGGGACGAAAATCATTTAGTGGTCAAAGTCAGCACTTGAGACTTTTAGCAAATTAGCAGATCAAAAGTGTAATATTAGTGTGCACGTTAATATTAATTCTTGTTAATATACAAAAGATATACCTAAGGATATATATATATATATATACCTAAGTTAGTGAATTTGAGTTTTGAGATTGCGGAGCAATCTTCACTAACATCGGTTAGATTTTACGTGTGTTTTAGTTCGGTCGGGCGATTTTTTGTAACCTTACTTATCCTAACTTAAATAAAAAAAATTAATAATACGAGTCTCCGACAAATCGCTTATCTGAGGAGTCGTTGGCTTGTATATAAGCGACCGGTCCTGAATTGTTTATTCAGTAAAATTATTTCTTCTTAGACTAGCAAACAAGAACCCGCGCTAACGCGGACACCACTTTTGCTGAACATTTTTAGCACGCGTGTGTCAGCAAATCTTCGTTCAATGATTTCATTTAAATGGTACGTGTGTCCTAAAAATGTTCTGAAGAAATAGTCGGTTTCCGCGTTAGCACGGGATCTTGTTGGCATGTACAGTTATACTCCAATAAAAGTACCTCGAGTATTAAAGAAGCTATATGCTGGCGGCGCGAGTATTTAAATACAAATAGTTTATACACCAGTATCAGTAAATATAGATTACGTAGCATTACATGTTTCCTTCTGTGAATTCTAGGCTACTACCTGCTCTTACTACGCCGAATACTGAGAACTAAACATGTAAAGATACGGAGTACAGAGCTAATAAGCCTGACTGCTAATTCTTGTAGAAACGCCGGACTACTGAAACCGCAAACTTTATCTGCTGGTCCCAATTTAAAGTCGAATATATTTAATAGGGGCTGACTCACGAGTCACGAGGACTCTGTTGACAAGCAGGCATGATTCAATTGTCAAAATAGGAACTCGGGTCATACTTTTCCAAACGATTGCCAAGATCATCCGAACTTGGTGCGTACAGCTGGAAATCAGGATATTAAGCAGATCCGGCCCCTGAAATTCAAGTCGTCCTGAAGCCATGCTGATCTTCTCGTCCATATTGTTCTTCTACATTGCGCTCTCAATGCTGCTCTCAACATGTTGTTACCTATCGTTTCTTCCCTTGAATGGATACTACTACAGGGGCAGGGGCGGACGGATTTATTCGGGTAAGACTAATAAGAAAACTAAGTGCAATAGTTGAAGAATCGAACTACTGAATTTTAATAGGAAATAGTGGCAGAAAACATGGGAAAGTCTCTTAAGGTGAAAGCCCTTTCAAAAGTATAAAATGAGCCTTGAGTTCAGCATTCTTGTCAAATTACGTAATTAACTCAAAACCTATTAAATTCGATTAATTTTTATACGCCGTTGTCTTTGGGTTTAACTCTTGCCTAAAAAATGTGGAAGTGTGCATTGCATTACATAATTCCGTTTTGACCGCTAGCTCTATTCTTGATTCTTGGCTTTCACCTAAAATTGGCTTTCTAAATTCTCGGGTATACATCTGAAGGAAATTATTTAAAGGAAATATTTTGGGTAAACTTTCCGAATAACTTAAGGGCATGTGGAGGTATAAGATTAGGTTGGAATCTATGATGATTTGCACCAAATAGATATATTTAAGAACTTTAGTATACTTTGCTTAAATATTTAAGACAATATTCGTATTCGTTCGTGATATTTATGTAAATTCTGGAACTCTGCAAAGTTTAAGTAAGGTATAACTATCCCTGGAATGAGTGCTTGCATTGGAATTGTAACTTAAAGCCAACGGCGAATAAGCCATTGAATCAAATAGGTTTTGAGTGAATTTCGTAATTTAATTAGAAATCATTTATTCATAACGCTTGTTTTATTCTTTCGCAGGGAATTTTCACCTTACGACTCTTACCCATCTTTTTTGACGCCATATTTAATTTAATACTTTTTACTTTAGTGTAAAATATGAAAAGTGCTGCTTGAAAAAAGAAATCCGTCATATATAGGTGTACACTAAACTATTCGGAAGATAAGGCTTCGAATTCTATCACTTTTTCTTAGGCGTAAATGTTGTCATTTACATATCATTTTGAGTAATTAACATTTTAGTATTGAACCGCATACTTTGCCTTGCTTATACAAAGGTCTAAATATAATAGCAACCAGAGGAAGTCATTTATACTTCCATAGCACCAACTGTTTAATCTTTAATGCTGCATTAAATTGTAAATTTTAAAAATATGCGCACAAGACGATGACAAAAGGTTAAAGTTCGGCTGTTTTTGAAACACCAATTTTAACTGCACACGTTGGCCACAAAATACGTATTTTGTTCTTTACTTTTTTACGTCAGATGTAACCCTGAGGCTGTAAACTCTCAAAAGATTTCGGAGTTGGGACCCCGTGCGTCTGTCTTGACAATAGTTAGGGGGCATTATCATTTGTTTATTTACTATCCACAGGGACTGTTTTTTTTTGGCCATGAAACAAAAATTATAAGTGTGAGGAAATTTGGCGCATGCATGTTTGTAGGTTGTAGCTGGTACATAATTGTATGAACTGTAGTAGAGAAAGGACTATATATTCCCGAACCCGAATTATCAAATGGCTTGTATTTTTCGCTCAGGAAGAAATGTGACGTTTTCATTAAAAAATATTACCGATTTAGGAAAAAATGTGACGATCTCAGGAAGAATAATAAACGCGCTTGAGAATATAAAAATCGTGCCTGCGAATATCGTAACCTAACTAAATGTAACATTTAGTTCGGTTAGGTCGTATGCAATTCTTACTTTTGGTACGTTGTAACCTAACCTAACCTAACTTGAATATATAAAGTTAACAAAGAGACCGAAAAAATAAACCAAGAGGAAATTTAAAGCGCATTAACTAAAACCGAGAAATATTTTCCCTGAAAAAGTAATATTTTTTTTCCTCAACGAGTCATATTTTTGCCTGAGCGAGTAATATTTTTTCCTAAAAGAGTAACATTTTTTATATCAAGCTGTTTCCAGAATGTGTAATATTTTTGCTAGTGCAAAAATATTGTTCCTTATCAAATTATGCGTGAGTTCCTAATAGTAGTACTAATAGTAATAATAATATTTTTAATGCCAGAGGGAGATACTTTACCGGCACATCTGGTTCTTCAGAGAGATCCAGAAAATGGACGCGTCTACGAAATCCTCTACATCTGAACGGGAAAATGAGTCTCCGTTTTGAGGAAACTAGAACTCAGACTTAGGAATATATGTATATTTTAACTAATCTCTAATTTTATGCGTCAGAGTCTATGTTATATGTTAGTGCTGAATTGAATACCTATGTATCTAGTTTTCAATATGGCTTCTCATGTGCTCAGAAGGCAGACCTTGTTGTAAATATGAGTGCACTCATTTCAACGCTTAATTGTTTGTAGATGGGATATTGCTAGAACTTTTCAGGCACATAGGGAAAAAATTGCGGCTTTAGAGTTAAATAAATACGATTACAATACCTATGTAGGTATTATGTTTCGAGAATAACAATTAACGATTTTTTAACCTTGAAGTGGCAGAGCGACTAGCGTGTAGGTTTAAATTGCAGCCAACTTAATGAACATTCATACTATTACTATTACTATAGGTACATACTTACATATCCAATATTACGGAAAGCTTCGTAGAAGCTTACTTTTGAGTGTAATCGATATTATAAGTCCAATTGCACCATATACGATTATTATTTCCTAATTTCGGCTTATGGGCCTTACAGAATCGAAGGCTACATGTTCGTACCCAACATAACATATGCAGGCAAAAGGCGATGCTCATTAAGTCGTAAATATGCAATATATAGCTTATTATGTCTGGCAATTGGCAATTTAGCATTTACGGAGCTCATCAAACCACATCCGGCCGAGATGATCAATCATCAAGGCCTCTTCGCCCAAGTGAGAGATCGCATTAATTTGCATAATGCGCAAAAACAGTACACAAATTAATTAGTTCCAGAGTAGCTACTATGACGAAAGGCCGGTGAAATGTTTCCGCTAGGAATCGTTTTCTGGTTCATATTTTCATCCTTTGTTCTCTACTTCTGTTGGTTCAGTTGTGGGTGGTTCCAATTCTTTGGTTCGTAAATACTTCAATTCCATTTAGCTAAACATTATATGGACTCCAGTGTCTGGGTTTCTAATTAATATTATTTTTGGAATGATTAAAAAGTTTTCCTAGAACTGCTCAATATTATGGACCCTAGCCTAGGCCAAAGAAAAATATCCGAATGCGCAAATAAGAATAATACATGCTGCTTTAGTCGGTTCATACAGGATTGATATATCGGATTCTTATACCCGACAATATTTAAATGATGTGATTAATATGCTGACATTTTATCTGTTCAATTCCTTCCTTTGTTTTGGACCAAAACTAATTATTTTTAAGCAGAAAAACATACAAACAGGGTTATTAATATTTTTCCTGGTCCATTGTAGAATGTACCAGATTTTCTTTAATATTTACGATTCCAATTTATAATATTTAATGTTTTTTTAAAGGTCACATTCCGTCGGAAGTGATTGTGATTCGAGATGAATGTCCAACCTGCAAGAAGGGAAAGCACTCGGCCAATTTCCACCATTCTGACGACGCACCGAAAAAAGACGAAACACAGAAGTCTCCAAAGGAGAAAAATATTGAAGACTCCCTAACAGGTGCGTCTTTTCAAATTGGGCTAATCAACACATTTTATACTTATTTCAATTATATTTTTACTGTATTATGCAGAAAGCACGGATGAAGGGAAAGCAGCTGGAGACAATAAAGTTTAAAATCTGTACCAACACAAAGACGCAGCAGAATGGCTAATTTTTGTACTACTATGTATACCATATGTAATATCTAATATGTAACTATATTTTTATTTGCATGAACAAAAATTAAAATCACGATATTCGTAAGAGCACAGTATTTACTGTTATACTGTAATATGTAAGTTTGTATGGGTAAAATTGGCATACCGTACAATACGCTAAATAGGAAAGTGCCGGAAGCCGCGGTTGCAAAAGTGCCAGGAAATACTGTACCTGATTGAGTGTTGAGTCCGAGAGCTGTTATTTTTTTCAATGACACAATGTACAACTATATTATACCATATATTAATGTACTTCTCAATACAATATGTACAAGTTTTCACCAAAGAAACCTAGGCTAAGTTAAATTATTTGGAAGAGAATTGGCCTTCGTAAAGTGTATGGAAAGTTGTACAGGAAAACCGCATCTTGGATTTATTTTGTATCCACTGTATAATGTTTAGCTGTTCTTTCATTCGTGTGCATAATTCATTATACTGTAGACAGTAATAAGCGGACAGCTCTCTATTTAATACTATATTTTAAATTTCAATATATCAGCAATCTGGATGTATTTGCAATTTATAAAAATAAAACAAAGCTGCATGCATTATCCTTACCGCTGACAAGGCAGAATCAACTCAGGCACAAAGCTTACACAAGCTGGAAATAGAAATACCTACTATGTATAAGTAACTTAAGAAACCCGAAGTTTGTTTTTTGAAATAGTTGTAAATAAGTGTCAAATTGCTTTTACCAAAAGCAGAGTATTCCAAATTCCAATTAGGAAACATAACTATTTGTCACTAATTTCCTAGTTAACTTCTAAATTTACTTATTTCCATACCTACTTTGTTTCGGACTAAAGTCTTCTATTTCTGAATATTAAATACAAATTTAAAAAAATTAAAATACTGGGTCCAAAACTCGCTTCCCTCTTTATTAATACTTAAATAGGGACTAGGATGGAACCCAAACTGAACTTGCCTTTAAATATGATTACGAGCAAACCAAAAGAGATCGAAACCGTTGGCAGGTACTCCAATAATAAGTAGAAAACGTAATTTTTGATTGTCCGCTCCTGTCGCCATTCTGCTTAAACTTCATATAACAAATTGCTACTGCTTACAGTAGGGAAAGTGAAGGACTCCGTTATTTGCGCCGATTCTCATCGATTAAGCGGGAATATGAGAACGAGAAGCGGAAGTCCTTATCCTCGGCCAGCAAGTCACGCCCTCCGGCCCTTACCGCCATTGAGTCCAGGCAAACGGTTCTTAAAAAACTTTGGTCAACTACGTCAAGCTGGAAGGTATTTTACGGAAGAAAATATGTCATACTTAAATTAATTGAACTCTGTAGGCTTAACTCCATTTTTCTTATTCAGATGCAAGACCTGTATGTTGAAACCCTGTGTGCCTTATTTCCGTCCCCGGAGTCCCGGAGAGATACCAGCTCAAAGTCACTCATGGATTTCCTTCAAAAGCTATTTAGATTTGATAGCAGTACTCATCAAGCCTGCATGGAGGTAGCAAATAGACGAAAGGTTAGATATTCAGTTGTTAAACATTTGTTAAATTAACGGTATACGTACACTGGTGGTTTATGGTGAAGATGCCGGAATGGGTTCTCAACGTGGAAATAATTGAAGCCAAGGACTTGCCGCCCACAGACGTTAACGGTAACAGTTAATAAGCAAGTAAAGTCTTGCCTATCGTGTACAATATGGCTAAATTTGCTTTTCCAACTGCGCAGGCTTGAGTGATCCGTTCTGCACGCTTGCATGGAGTCGGCGAAGAGAACTTACATTCAGAACGTCCGTTTGCCCGGAAACGCTTAACCCGGTTTGGAACGCCTTCTTCACCATGTAAGCAGACTAAACTCGATAACGCCCTTAACATTTGGAACTGCGCTAAATACTTTGACTTAAAATTTTAATTTTAACCCACAGCCCATTGACCGGGAAGGAGAGTGATCAAGACAGTTTGAAAATCACAGTTTGGTAAATATTAATCGTGTATAGATATATCTTATTTGCCGTATAAATTAAATTCTACGCCCCATATTTTTTTCCGACAAAAAAAAATCCCGAAAAATGCTAAGTTCATATAAAAGTGTACAATCTAAAATAAACCAGTGTGTTTTGGACTAGAGCGAATTAAGTCTGGTTAGGCTTATCTTAAGCTAGTGAATTCTGGGGAATGCTACAATGTTTACCGTAAATATTTGTAAGTTTCCTTATGTATGAAAAATGTCGCCTTGCTTTATCATCAATGTGTTTTATCCTTGGTATTAGGGATCAGGACCCCGAAGAAAGGAAACGGGACAAGCTCAAGAAGATCAGCGAGGTCAAATCTCCTCACGGCCTCAAACTCTTCTTGAAAGACATAACAACTAGTAAGGCCAAACAGGAACTCATTGGAACTGTCACAATCCCGGCAAAGGTAAGCTTAAACCAGACGGTACCTTTATAGCTGAATGTTTTGACTGTTTTGGGGCGTAATTAATATTAGGGCTACCTCCTTAATGTTCTCATTGAATTAGATTTAATAAAGCTTTCACCGTAATGTTACAGCATACGGAGTCTGCCGTAATCGACAAATGGTTCCCACTGGAGAATCCTTCTGGGCGGGGTCAACTCCGGGTCCGGATGGCCCTCGGCCTCCAGAAGGACAAAGTTGAGGGGATGGCTGACTACAAGAAAGTGATCCAGCTCCTCGTCATTCATGACATTGAGAACGGGCCCACGGTGGAGCCGTTCAGCTGGGCGGGGAAGTTTGCCAAGAACAACTGGACGGACTTCATGCTGCGTCAGCTGGGCTGGACCTGGAGCCTCAAGCCGCACCAAGTCCTGCTCTGCCAATGGGTGGCCTATAATCGGATCCATTTGGAACTCCCGCTCAATACGAGCATTCTGCCGGAACTACTGTCCACCATCTTCTGTTCATTAGAGAGCTCGATCCAGTATCGGCTAGAGGTATGACCTTTAAGAATTTTCTGCATAATTAAATAATTTTAAATATGCGTTCTCTCTGCTTAAATTGAAAATGAATAGGAATATAGTGAATTCTGGAGTGCTGTCCGGAGACTAATACTTTATATTGAAGAATTTGTTCTAAATGTACATTCAAGGCTCCATGACAACAAGATCAGCGCCCAGGCCGAAGATCTGCTAAAGTAAGGGATTGGTTAATGAGAGTTAGTAAGATAAGCTAGATTTGCAGAATATCGTATTTATTCCGCATAATACTAAATTGTAGTTATTTTTACTCAAAACCCATATTTTGTTCGGCATTCAATAAGCCAACCTATATTAATGACGTAAACCCAATTGTAATGCTACCACACGGTTTTCTTGTAGAACAATTTCCATTTTGTACGACAATTTGAAGAATCAAGAAGGAATTCAAGATCTGCATATAACCGCCTCAAAGCTAATCAATCGGATCCAAGAGGCTCTGGTCAAGGGGGCCTTACTTCAGTAAGCTGTGACAGAGAACTTATTATGATTATGACATATACATTTGTACTTGCTTATGTATTTATTTTCTATGCAGTTTTCAGAGCGTAGTTGAGCAGCACGAATTAACTTCGACCGCTGTGGAAGGGAATACCGTAAAGAAGCTGAAGCGGATTTGTGCCATTGGGACTATACTACAGGAAAACTTACAGATTGGCTACAAGAAGTTACAACCGGCTTTTAATAAGTAAGTATCCCATATATATGCATTAAAACTAACTATTAGAAAATAGTAGTAATTGGAAAATACTTTATAAATGGCCCGTAATTCTCAACAGGACTTACCAGCTAAACTATTTCGTCTCAACGTATAGAGCATACGATAGCGAGGTAAGAAAGAAAGACTACGTTACCTTCACAGGCTCGTAGATGCTTCAAAAATCAATATATATATTTTTTTTTGAATTTGCTTGTAGTTTGCAAATCTGGTTGAGCCCACTGTTGACAAAATCTGCCAACGCCTGACAGACGGCCAGTTCCAGCCAGCACACATCGGAGAGATGAACTCAAAGGACAATGACGAGTACACGGAGCTCACCACGCAACTATTCACGCTATTTCTGGCTGTTAAGCAGTTTGCGCAGTAAGCTGTGGTCCATTTTTGCAAGCCTAAAATTGAAATGTAGCTTCTTAGCGTTCCTCTATTCAAATATGATTAATAGGATGTCGACGGAGTTTCCAGGTACCAAGGTCAATCTGCGAATTGCCGGAGTTTACCATACCTGGTTCCGCCCAGCCGTGCTGCACTGGTGGGAGAGCCTCCGGTGCGTCATAACGCCTTGTATTAAAAAGGCTGTTGAGCTGGAAGCAGTCGAAGGGTCGGAAATTATTTTCTGCGAAAGTCTAAAGGCTTCTGTAAGCTACGAAGCTATTTCCGTTGCCTCAACTCTCAATGAGGTATAAGCCGATCAAATTTATTTGGCTTAATCCTTACGTGTGCGTATTCCACGCCTCTAATTTTCTGAAATACTTATAGACTTAATTCAAATGTAATTTCTACAAGCTTGTCCTGTTCTTTATAGATAGCGATAGTGTGGAAGAACCTGGACTGGCCAATAGTTGAAGAGTCTTATGATTTTGTAATCAATATATTGACGGTTAGTTCGGCTATTACTATACTACCGAATCCTTTTGACTGTGTACTCCTTTTAAAAATACATAAAAAATGTATTGATTTTGACTTACTCTGTTTAGCAACTCTGGGCACATGCAATGTACTATACACAATTGATTTCGGATAAGGTAGACACTATGGATACCAACTCAAAGCCGCCGTACTTGGTATCCAAGATGGTAAGCGTTATGAATGTACGCCAGTATATATGCACTACCGGGCCCGGCACCAGAAATTCTGGTTCGCGGCACCACAGCTCCGGTGCGTAACATTGGATTTCATAACTAACGATCACATTTTCTGCGCATTTCCATCGTACCTGCCAGTGTGACATTAACACGCACCGTGCATATGTTACACACACCATGCAGATGTTACGCACACCTACGCCATCTATGCGTGACTTAGTGAAAAGATAGTCAAACGGAGATTCTTTCATTACTCCGCCCCCTTTCTGTTACCGGCCAATTACAGAACGAATAAAACGGTCGGACGGAGGGAGGTTTAACGTGTATATAATAGAGGATACAAGTAACGACCTCGCCTTCGGCTCGTGTCTTATACTTGCGCACGCGGCTCAGCCGCTTGGCGCGGTTGGCTCTACGCTTGGAACGAATTAGTAAAAATATTTCGATTAATAAATAAATTGATAAATTAACTCTAGAAATGGTGTCATATGTTAGAAAGCCATGTCACAGCAGGTACATACGACCTGTTATGCTAGACGCTGTGTAGGTAAGATTAAAGAAACAGAAAATACATAGCAAAGGCATGAAAGAACGTGCAGCGTCTAGGAACACAGTTCGTATGTACTTTGTCTCTGCGACATGGCTTGCTAACATATCACACCATTTCTAGAGTTAAGTAATCGTAAGACTTAGTAAGATTTATTTCCGTTCCATTACATAGATGTGTATTTGCCTCAACAACATAACGTATGTCGCTGAAGAGGGCTCAAAACCCGTCATCGAAGGGATAGACGTTAAAGGGTTCCTGGGCGCACTAGCAGCTACGAGCGGGACTGAAGAGCTTGCTGCGGCTTCGGCGAAAATTGAGCGGCTCCACGCAGACTCTAAGGAAATCATATCTGAAGAAGTATCCCGAATTTTGGACAAAACCGTGAATAGAGTGAGCACTTATATTCAAATACTTTTTTTTTCAACTGGTCAGGTGTAACAATAAACCAACCCTCTCTAATACTTGTAATAGATGAGGCCAGAGATAAAGAAATTCTTTATGAGAGCTACGGAGAGGGAGAATGACGTCGGTAGCGCTTCAGAGGCATACATCGAGTACATGGACCTCAATTTGAGAACTCTGAAGGCGAACCTAACGGCGGCAACGTTCAATATTGCATTTAAGAAATTGTGGTCTACAAACTTGAATATTATGACTGAGCTAATTCAATTGGGACAGAACGTAAGTTTAAAGCTTGAATTTAATACAGCGCTGATTTTAGCTTAACGCGAAGTATGGTAATGCAGAAAATATGCATTTTCAGCAAATAATATGATTCAGGTCGGCTATTGAACAGTAATTAAGTATGATTTAGACCAAGTTGTCCAACATCTACAGATACATCGACCTATTTATTTGCTTATTTGGCTTTGGGCTAAGTTTACATTTTTTGGTTAGGATAGTACTAATACGTACTAATTCAATTAAAAGGATGATTATGTAGGATTTAAATGAAAAATTTTAATTAAATTATATTATTTAGCGTTTCCAGTTTTCGTTAAAAAAAAGTCATAAACCCTTAAAACTGTAGATTTGTTAACCCTGAACAAATTTAGAGTCGACGCCAAGGCGATAAGGTTACTTCCTGTAATCAAAGGTCCCATGGGGATAGGATCACTTTTCGTTAAACAATTCTGCAACTTTCCAGACTTGTAACGCGATTGACGCTGAATAATGTTTAAAAGGACACCAAAGCCATAGCTTGATTTCTTGACCTCCAAAATGGACGTCAAACATGTATATGACCTTTGTATTGAGCGACCATTTTGGCTGTCAAGAAGTCAAGCTATGCCTTTGGTGTCTATTTAAACATTATTCAGCGTCAATTGATCAACCTCGCTACCAGTGATGAAAGCTCCACAGCATTTTTTCAAGAAAGGTGATCCTATCTCCATGCGACCTTTGATGACCCTTTTGATGATCAAGGAATCGACCAATGACATTGGCGTCCATTTAAACATAGTTCAGCTTCAATAATTACAGGAATCAAGGGTTTCTGAACGTTTTAACGAAAAGTGAAAACACAATCATTTCAGTACGACCTACTTAACAATTCAGTAACAGTAGGTTGTAAATGTATTTTCAGCGTAGCAAGTCTTCGAACTTCTTCTCCTCTCTCGACTCCATGTTCTCCATAATGAAAGGCCTGTTCTATTGGGACAAGGACAGTTTCCCTGTTACATCGAAACCTGAGCTACAGCTTGATTTGCTGAAGAGACAGACCCGCTCTTCCGATCCTGCTCTGGAAATTTCGTCTATTCTCCGGATTCACAAGGCTGAGACGCTCCAGCTGAAGCTCCTTTACTACCAGGATCGATATCAGAATCAAGTTATGGGCAAAACTGAGCATGGGGTGATAACTGTGAAGATCCATTATAGTCAGGAGCTGAGCACTATGGTTGTGATGATACTTAATGCCAAGCATTTACAGTCGTACGATTCAAATGGTATGTGGACATGTTTTAAAAAAACTTAGCCCAAAATTATAACTGAGCTTTTTGCTATCAATTCCTATATTAGGCTCCAGCGATCCCTACGTGGAAATGGAATTTGTACCCAATGAATTGCATGAGCACACGCCAAGACATCAAACTGAGGTCCAGAAGTTGACTCTATTTCCTCTATTTGATGAAACAATTAATATGTGAGTACCTTACGGTTTAATAGTATTTGTACTTGTTGATTTTGCATTTCCTGTTGTTGATACTTGGATTTATTGGATTGACCCATTGTGCTATTTGCTCTAGAAAATTGTCTTCGGCAAGGCTGCAGGAAGGCGGGTTTCTGCGATTTGGTGTCTACGACCATGATTACTTTGGAACGAACGATTTTCATGGAGAGGCTTTCTACCCGCTCGAGTCGGTGGAGCTAACAGAGAAAGTGCCCAAGGCCCAATTGAGCCTAAATCTTGACAAGCCATCCGCTTCAACCGATTCCATTCTTAAGATTCTAGAGACCAGGCAATGGGACAAATCAGCAGTCAAATTTGTGAAAAATGAGTATAAGAAACAAGTAATAGTTCAAGCAGTATGATAAGAAAAACCAAACAACGGTCCGATATTAAAATAAAAGTTTGTGCGTCGTTTTTTGACATATATACGTTGTAAAAATACCATGAAGACCTCATTTTACGACACATAATTAGCTAAGATGTGATGTGACAGGTGACACTGCTGATGTGCATTTGCGTGTCTCCCTACGTTACTAGACGCAATGACGAATCACAATAGTTAACGTGAACCAAATCACAATAAATAACCACATTACAAGTGTATTTCAAATGTAAATACTTTAATTTGAATTTACCACCATATAAAAGATTTTAGCAATTTCTTGAGAGCGATTGATTTAGTACACCACAGGGTATCTGAAACCGATGCTGACTCAAGCTGACCTTGGGTTACCCTTGTCGGCCACCCTGTATTCCAAAATAGGCCTATCTGGTTGGCGTGGCGGTGATTATTATTTTCCACAGGCTCTCCCCGCCCCTCCATTTAACATACATACAACATACACAACAAGACGCTATAAGCCTTACACTGGCTGTCACATGTCACATGTGAGCTGGGTGAAACTGTCCAGACATATTTAGAAAATACACAATGAATCCGTGTTAGCACGGAAGGTTGCTTAATCCTCTTATATAAGTTAGTCTTTCTATGTATGTCTCACTGGCGTGTGGTTTTATTCGTTCTGTAATTGGCCGGTAACGGGAAAGGGGGCGGAGCTATGAATAGGCCATGCAGGAAGAAAGTTGCCAGTGTTTAATAAACAATAATAAGAACTGGTACCTCCGCTGCGGGTCTTCCAATTCCAATTGGCAAGTAACGGGAAAGGGGGCGGAGCTATGAATAAACCATGCAGGAAGAAAGTTGGCAGTGTTTACTAAACAATAATAAGAACGGGTTCCTCTGTGGGTCTTCCGTCTCCCATAGTAACAAGAGACTGATGTGTATATGGAGACTAACGGTTTATTTGCCAATGTCGGTGGGGGTCATTGGCATCGTTGAGGTTGATCCGGTTGTTGACATTCATAAAGAAGTAGAAAACCCACAGCTTTTGACATGTTTAAGCCTTTTTTCAAAATATAATACTTATGAGAATACATTATATTTTGTGTAGAATTTTATTGCCATGTTTAAATTTTCGGACTCGAATCTGTACTTGTATATCCTTTAGATTCTTAAAACATTCTTGTTTTGGGTAAAGTAAAACAGTGAAATCAACAACCCGATCCCCACCTAAAATGTTCCATTAACACGTCTGTTATGAATGTCTATATACATACCCACGGCATTGAAATCCATTTCCTTGTAACGTGAAGTTTCTGACACGCAACACATTCACCGTCCGTACATTATAATTGCTTAAATAATAACTCTAAGCCATGTTTCGCTTAGTTTTGATCAATTTCATAAATAATCAAGTTTTTTAGTCACTGTTCAAATCACTGAGAAATACATCTACATCAATAGCAATATTGATTGAGTAACTCGTAAGCTTTGTAAGGCATTCCGCGGATAACCATGCGTCAACGATTATCTTAATCAGTCGCCAGTTTATTTCATTTTAGCGTTGTCTATTGGCTCGGATTTAAGTCGTTTTGCTTTTAATTTATACAGCGCTGTTTATTCGCCGTTCACCATAACCGCATTGTTTCTAAGCTAAATCTTACCGTGTTGCCTATACGTATACACGTAATAGTTAAGGCTCTTTGTTGCCAATACACGGTTATTTAAGACTCAGTGTTGCCTCTACACTGCACTAATTAGTTTTAGCGCTGCATATGCGCTAGGATATTCATATTCTATCTCTCCTTCCTCTTCATTCCTCTTGCTTTCTTCGTCCATCTTTTCTGGGGTAGCCCTCTAGAGGGTGCGTACATCTACAATAGGTCCAGGATTATACCTCAATTATCATATATATATTTTGCAGTTTCCGTCCGTCCGTCCGTCCGTCCGTCCGTCCGTTTGAAACGGTTTAACTATATTAAATACAAGTAACGACGTCGCCTTCGGCTCCTGTCTTATACTTGCGCTAGGGGCTCCGCAGCTTAGCGAGGCTGGCTCTACGTTTCAAACGAATTTGTACAAAGATGGGATTTTGTAGTTGAGTACCTACTAATAATAGAGGTAGACAAACATACTAACGTCTAAGATAGTAGGACGCATGAAGGTGTGTCACGGAAATGTGTACTAAACGTAATGCTATCTATATGTACTGTATACCTCAGATTTACGCATTTTATAGGAAGAAGCGTTGCCAATCTACTGATTGAAGTTGTACGTCAGCGCACCGTTTGCGTTTTAAACGAACCAAAAGGCCAATTGTATTCCGTAATCAAAATGTAGGTGGAACTGGAATTGTGGGCTCATTAAAAGTTTGGTTGTTGAATATCTGGCTAATTTTTTAATTAAGTGCGAAGTGAAAGACCTTTTATTTCTGTGATGTATTAAAGTGATGAACTCATTCGCGCCCGGGTTGTTATGAGCTATGGCGAAAATAAAAGCGTAAACAATTTCCTTAAGGATTTCAGAAAATGTCAACACAATTCTAAAAAAAAATCCGTTGCTAGGAGCCATGTTTTTGGCCCTTAAGGTGCTGACCCCTTGACCCTAAAAATCCCATGTCATAACTTGGACTTCGGATTGGGCATAAATTCTTGTTGACGAGGTTTCGTTAATTTAAGTTGAGAAATGCGGCCTGTAGGTTGATGACGGTTAAAACTATGTCATAATATTATATTGGTTAGACTAATGCTACAGAGTTGTATGATAGCTTAAAATCTTCACCAGCTTACTGGTAAGGTTTAAAGTTACATTTGACTCCGCTAACGCTGCAACAAAAGCGCTAAGCGTCAATGAAGCGCAATGTCGAAGCGTCTCAAAAAATTAAAGTATGTCGAGTAGCACATCAAACTGCTCTGAACAATCTGGAGATTAATGCTAAAACTATGCGCTATGTCACAAGTGACCCAACGCTGCAATAAAAGCGCTAAGCGTCAATGAAGCCTAAGATCGAAGCGTCTTGAAAATTTAAAGTATTTCGAGTAACACATCAAAATGCTTTAAACAATAAGGATATTAATGTTAAAGCTAGGTGGCATGCCACAGATTACGGCTACCGCTGCAGAAAAACGCCAAGCGACAATGAAGCGCAAGATCGAAGGGTCTTGAAAATTTAAAGTATGTCGAGCAGCACATCAAAACGCTTTAAACAATACGAACGTTACTGTTAAAGCTATGTGGCATGTCACAGGTGACCGCTACCGCTTCAAACAAAGCGGTAAGCGTCAATGAAGCGCAACATCGAAGCGTTTTGAAAATTTTAAATATACTGAGTGGAACATTAAAATGCTCTAAGCAATCAGGACATCCATGTTAAAGCCATGCGCCATATCATACGTGACCGCTACCGCTGCAACAAAGCCGCTAAGCGCCAATGAATCGCAAGGGCAAAGCGTCTTAAAAATTTCCATTACGGTAGAAACGGGTAGAAAAAAGAGGAACTGGGTTTGTGTTGGATAGGAAATTCAGGTAGAAACGGGTAGAAAACAAAAGAATTGGGTCTGTGTTGGATATGAAATTACGTTTGAAGCGGGTAGAACAACGGAATTACAGAATTAGTGTTGAAAAAAAAGGTGGACACTTTTAGGTACATGGAAAGTGGAGAATAAAGAATATTATTATTTACCATTGTCAGTGTAGATGAAGAAAAGAACATTTAAGACTAGGTACCACAGATAAATCCCAAATTCACCGAAAAATTCCCGAGTTCCGTTTTAAGGAACAGTTCGGTGAGATTTTACAGCATTCAATTCGAAGTGCAATTACGACACACGAACGTTCAAACCAAAACTTAATTCATCAAACTAGTCAAGACCAAAATCTTCGATGAAAACCATTAAAATGTTGTCTTTAATTTCGGTCAAAGTAAGTTGTTGTCGGCCTAGTTGTTTTTGTATATACTTACGTTTCCTTTTGTATACCAATTTCAACCCTTCTTACCCAATTGTGTACGTTTTTTTATACCTATTTCATCCATTTTACCCAAGTACCATAGGCATGTAACAACAATGACCGCCGGGATCTTGAGGAACCAAACAAACTCGGCCTCTCCAAAGACCCAATACCAGTCATTTTTGTTATTGGTAGCATAATAAGACCGTCCACCTCGTGTCTCCAATATCGTCATTCCCACTAAAGGTAACCATATTTTCCAATTACCCAATAGGTACGATGTCAAAAGTTCAAATGCAATATTGATTAATTTCAACATACCTCACATGGACTGGAAAGAATTTGAACACTGAAGTATCGAATAGCTTCGAGAAGGGCACTTTTTTGTACCATACCCTGGCGAAACATCAAATCCGTCCTGAAATCCAGGAAGAGGATGGGTAGGAACGAATATTTTATATGTATTTTTTTTATTTTAAAATAAATTTGTTTTGTACGATTTTGTGAACGGAGTCAAAAATGAAAAATAAAATGACTAGGTAGATGCACAATAAGCAGTCGTTCTTGACGTGATGATGATGATGACGTGAAACGTATGATGATGATGATGACAGTCGTTCTTGACATGTGAGCACTTTTGTTCCGATATGTAGCATTGACTTTAACATAAATACGTCTTATATACGTGCCATTAAAAGTTTTCGTCTCACAATCATCTTCAAACAGATAAAGGCAGATAGCTAATACTTTCAACATTTGGAACAGGACATCGATAACTGCGGAAATGGACGTCAACGTTTGGTACTGGAATCCAGCTAACAGAATCTTAGTCACTCACGTCAAACTCCAAGACTCTGTAAAACGTAGAATAAACTACTACACTAAGGACCATTGAATGGAGCCCTTTAGCCTACTGCTCCGCATAACTCCGGCTCCGGGAAAAGTCGGAGCGAAAATCCGGTTCCGGATATACTTATTATTCATCATGATATCGCCACTCTTCCCTACAAGACCAGATTCACCACAATCCGATTTTTCCCTGAAGGGCAGATAACTTTTCTCTCCTTGACAACACGAAGTGTGCGTAAATAAACACGGAAAACCTAACTCCCGTAGGGTATGCGTTTAGACAACCCACTCAAATTTCTGAAGAGGACTTTCCCACTTTCTGGCTAAACGGTTGAATTAACGCAAAAAATTAAAGATACATAAAAATTAGGCAATGCGACGTACATGCCGAATCTCACTTCTCACTTTCGATTCATTGTAGTTTATTGCATTGAGCCCTCAAAAAACGTCGTCGAAGTGGCCATTTAACCCACTTTCCATCTATTTACGACTCCCTGCTATTGAAATTATTGTGGTTCATACAAATCTGTTTCAAACAAACTTAATCTGACCTCTGTAGGTCAAAGGGGTCCTGAGATAGTTGACCTCTTAGTGACGCATTTCCAGCCTATTTCTTAACACACCTTTACATAGGGAGCTCTCTGTAACATTTTCAAGTGTACTTCATCGGGTTACCCGTAGCAACAGTATTTCTGTTTAGTCTACCAGTTCCACTGATAAAAAGATGTAAAGATGTGTTTCCCAATAAAAATGCGCTAAAAGATTCCGAAATAAAAAATGCATTTAGAAAAAGCAGACTACCCTGAACTTTAAAGTGCACTGGTAAGGTAGAAACATGAAACAAACAATTCAGGACTAATTTTTAATCCGTCGAGTCCGTTAAGGTCTGAAATTAATTCACCGTAATTATCACGGAGGACCTGGAAGCAAAAAGTAGTCCTGGATTGTTTGTTTCTTGTTTCTATTTTATCAGTGCACTTTTAAGTTCAGGTTAGTCTGCTTTTTCTAAATGCATTTTTTATAATAAGTGTAAGTGCAAGCAAATTGCATGACATAATATGCAGCAAGCTCTTGGCCACACTTCTACCCAATTTGTCAATAGTGGATGATAGGTGCTAGGTCCGAATTCGCACGTAGCGTCAGGGCATGTGCAAAGTGCAAAAAATAGTTATTATATTGAACTATTAACTAAAATAGAACTGCTTCTAGAATGTGTCTATGAGAAGATGAGGGGTGACAATCTTGTTCGTATTTATCGAGTAGAGTATAAATATAAACGTGACTATTTTTCTAATTTACAAGCAACGACCTCGCCTTCGGCTCGTGTCTTATACTTGCGCACGCGGCTCCGCCGCTTAGCGGGCTTGGCTCTACGT
>JAQFZY010000387.1:0-30216 GCA_034696285.1 Hypogastrura burkilli
TTAAACGATAAAAAACATTTTTTTTTTTTTTTTTTTTTTTTAAATAAAAGTTTTTTTTTTCTATAAAAGAAACACGTTTTAAATGATAAAAGCTGTTTTTTGTTTTTTCTTAAAACAAAAAACGTTTTTTTTTTGTTTATAAAAAACATGTTTTAAACAATAAAAAGCGGTTTTTTTGCTTGTTACTAAGAAAAACGGTTTTTATAAAAAAAAACATGTTTTAAACAATAAAAAACAGTTTTTTTTTGTTCTTTTCCAACCCTGTAAAAAAGTGCAATCAAGTAAATTTATCATAGACTTTACACTAATTATCTGGGACTGTTTCTCTGGAATCATACCAATGTCGTCATATCCTAAGCTCAATGGACAGTGAAGCATGTTAAATGTAGCGTAGGCACTATAGGCTTCTAACTTCCAACTGCCAGCTCTAACAGACAGACACATGACAGGCCCCGAAGAGAGACAGGTCCCATTTTTGAGAGGCGAATTCTACTACCTACTTTTTTTAAACTTAAACTAAAAGATGAGGACTTGTCTTACACTATCCGAGTACTCATCAAAATCACATGACTCATCCTCAGTATCATACAAATCCACCGAGGTCTGCTTATTAGTTGCCGGGCCCGACACAGCCAAGTTTGACATGGACCCACTCAGGGACGTGACGAGGGAGCTCAGGCTGCTCGAGAGTCGCTTCTTAAATGAGAGCCTCTGTTTAGGAACCGGGACCCTATTGGGGCTCTTGTAATTATTCTTATTAACATCACAGGAATCATTGGAAAGGGACTCTTGGCTGGAACGGAGGGCCCGGGCCGGGACGGGCGGCGGGCTCTGGAACTGGATTTCTAGCTGCTGGCGGGCCTGTAGCTCAGGGGAGGGGGCACGCCGGGAGTAAGGGGCCGTCGATCCACTGTAGGGCGACCTGTAGTTTGAGGGAGAGGCGCTGCCTGACAGGTACTGCTGGTACTTGGAGAGGGCAGAGGGGCCAGAAGGGGCGGGACCCGTCACAACGGGGGAAATCGTATAGTGGCCCAGCAAGTAGCCCCCAGTGGCCGTGGCCGAGGAGGAGCCCTTGTAGTAGCTTGCGGGGGCTGGGGCCTTCTTGTTGTAGTTGCGTGGGAGGGAACTGTAGGCGTTGTCAGGGGCGTACCTACTCCCTGCCCCGCCCCTTGAGCCCCAGTCATAGCTGTAGGAGGGCCCGGTATAATTGCTGTAGCCGCCCGAGCCCCTCCGCTCACTGAAAGAGCCCGTCGACGAGCTGGGCATTGAGTAGCGGGACCGGGGCCGATTGCTACTGTAGTACGACATAGTGTTAAACCGGACCGATACACTTAATAATCAGGATCACAACGTCACCCGTCACTTTACAAATGGTCCTCCATGCGTTTCGAGCCCCTTCCCTAAAATTATCCATTCGACCTGGCATCCTCCCAACAGGTTCTGCCTCATTGAATCTCCCACAAGGAGATAAGTTGGAGATTTCCAGCTGCCTAACTTAACCTTAAACAGGAGCGGATTTCCTGAAGCACTACACAAAGAATTCTTAGCCGGGATTCACAACCTCGGAATCTTGACAAGCTGAATGACACCACTAAGAATTCACAAGTTAGTGTCACCGGCAAGAAGCAGACAAGAGTAGATTTTTTCCGAGCCTGGTGTACGTCAAGATTTAATGCAGGCGTCTTGAGCGGAGTCGGAGGAATGAGTCAAACCTTGGTTCAGTGCTTACACCAACATAAGGTTGGCCGGCTGAGCGGGTGGATCGGAAACAACCCGGGATCCGCTACATAACATGTGAGAATACAGTGAGCCGAAGTCCCCGAACATGGGCCCCGCTTTCAAATATCCCACTACTAAGCTACGTCCCTGCTACGTACTCCATAACAAATTATGTACGAATGGATATGCCTCATCTCCGGCTGCAGTAGTATAAGCACACAATACTACTTTAGCCGAATCCCATTGCCAAGAAAAAAATTGGTCGGGACGTGCCAAGTGAGACATTTTGTAGGAGAGGACTCGGCGTCCTCCAAGTATTCACGTTTGCGAGCAGGAAAAGAAAAGCAATTTTCAGAGCTTTGAGCAAGGTGAGGAAGGTGACAAGAGTAAATTATTTGTTAACCTTCTGCCATTTTTTGAAACTCTAATCCCACTCGGAGCATAAATCAGGAAACTAGGTCTCCGTCTAAGCCTTCTGACCTAATACACGACACAGCTACGAGAGCGCTAATGAAGCTCTCATTTGCGAAGACTTTGTTGGCACGTGCCGCCAGTGTTTACTGTATACCTCCTCATCCACTGAGCATATAAACAAAAGGGATTGGAAACATCCTGCAATAGTTTACTTTACACTACTACCACACCCATATTGAAGGAGCACATTGTAGAGCTATCCATTACGAAGGCCCAATGTGTTTACGTTTATACTATTTCACAAAAAAATTGTGCTTGAATGAACACAGAATATGCTCGTTTTATGTGCTGAAATGGAAGAATGGGGCTTGAAAATTCGTATTACTATTTTTAGAGACTTGTACAGTAAAACGATTGCGTGGCTCAATGGTAGCAAAATAAGAGCGTCATTTTCTTGGATTTGAGCTTGAGAGGCTACTTGGCTTTGGCTTCTTAGGCCTTTTGAAGCTAGGGCGGGAGCTTTAGAAAAAGTGCAAAACGTTTACGAGCGAAGCTTTACTTACAAATGTCTTATCTTATTCATGTTCATGTAATGAAAACGAGAACAGGAATGAGTTAAACCATACAACGGCGAAAGGTATACAGTAATTTGGCAAGGTCCTCACTGTACTCGTGAAGAGCAGCTGATCCATCTCACACATCTCACAGCCCGCCAAGCCCATGGAACAATGCCTCTCCAAACTTTGGCCCTGATTTAACTGGTAAAAATGGAAGTTTACGTCAAAGGGAAAGAATATATCTCTTTACAGACGAGCCCAGGATCCGTGTCTGCTTTTTCCCATTATAGATCCTCCTTTAGACTTGTAAAAACCCGGGCCATGGTACAAGCAACCGACTTCGAGTTTTCCTAGACACGGATCTCCAAAACTCTCAAGGAGGAAAGAGCATTTCTGCCGCCCCCATAAAACCATCTCGTCTACTACTTTAGGATCAAATTCCTAACGACATAATATCCTGCCACCATAGACCATAGCTCTGCGGATTGGAGAAGAGATTACTCATTTGAATATATCAGTACTTGATACGAACAAAGTAGGGACATGGGAGCTCCGCTCCAGGAGAAAAAAACGGAGTATTTTTGGTAGCTGAAATGAATGGGTGACATTTGTCCTTGTACTGTTAACTAGTATAAGCAGTAGGCTGTAGCTTTTAACACAAGAGCACAGGGGAAGGATAGACAGGGACACAAATAACCGAAGCCCCATTAAACCCCTGCAAACTGAATAAATCTTACCTCGGTGTCAGTGGGCTGGTCGTCCTGCTCTTCTGACTCCTGGAATGACAAATATCAAGGAAAAGAGGTAAAAACAAGAGGGTCTAACTAGTGGGAGGAGGAGTATTAGACTCAGTCAACAGGGCAGCGTTAACTGGGAGCAGTTCAAAAGGCAAACAAAAACAACACCCGAGAATCAACAGTTGACGAACTGGGGCTACTCACGTCAGCATTGTAGGTAACCACACCGGTGGACCGGCGCTTGGGTCTCTTCTTCTTTGCAATAGCCCCCTGAGCCCCCGAATTCTTTGACTCCTTCTCCTTGTCCTCGAGCGCGGGCGGAGGGGGCGGAATGGGGTTCTTTTCGTGCACGACTTCGTCTGGGGGTCGAGGGGGTCGGCCATGAAGGGAGGGCTCAACTCGACCCGACCTCGTCCGGCTGGTAGGGCTCCTCTGGACGGTGTCTCGATCTGCGTCCCCGCCTCCCAGTCGACCACTGCTGGGCTCTGGGCACAATCGAGACGTGGCCATTGTGTTCCGGGTGTCCTCGAGAGAGAACTTGCTCCGATCCGAGTCATCTACTCTCAAACGCCAGGAGGGTCGTCGTTCCAGGGAGTCTTCATCTTTACGTAGGACGGCGGCGTTTGACACGGGTACGGATCCAGGTACTGTTGCATTGGGTTGACTTACACTCGCCTACAGCATTAAGATATTTAGATATTTATTTGTTTAAATTAAAAATCACGGCTTATTAGGTGTGAACCCGAGGTTAACTTACCGGCTCGGTGGGAGGAGGGTGAGTATTGCTTTGTTGTGCCTTGACGTATTGCTCAGCAGATCTATTCCAGAAAATAATATAGATACGGATATTTAGCTTACTCAATACCCTAGTACAGAATGGACGTCATTTCAAAAATTGCTATTAAATTTAAGGTACTACTTAAGTTATATTACATGCAATTTCATTACTAATCATATTTACTCGTTATGAGTCAGTTGATGCGCTGTAATTGATTATGGTAGCATTGGGAGTGTGCCAAAAAAAGTTTTACAGTAAGAAGTTCTCAAATCTTAACAAACTTCGTTAAATAATTGAAAATCAATTAAATAACGTAATCACAAGTAAGACTTCACAGCAATTCATTTAAAATAGTAATGCAACTGTAAAGTAACTCAAATATTAGATAAATTACTTGAGCTCCTCTAGAGTCACCCCTTGGGTTGACCGCCTTGTCTCTCGTACACGCTTAGCATTGGCTTTTCGTTGGGTTTCTGACTCCTCATCACGAGCAGGCGGGACGAAAGACCTGGAAAAACAAACATTCTTCATTGGGAACATCTGGTGGTATCCACAAATATATGACAAGTTCACAGCTATTAAAAATCATGCGATTAATATCATAATATCATTTCATTAAGTTTATGGTGTAGGTAGGGCTTTTTTTTTAAACTATGTTAGTTGCTAGTTTTATAGATAGCCAATAAACTTTATAAAGTACAAATGCGATAGTGAATTCACGTGAGGGAGACAGGAGCTTGCAGTATAAGCGTGTTCTCAGCCAATCGAGCATGAAATTGCCAAGCATCTGAATTCTGAATGAGCCACGAATGTTCACAATTCACAGTTGCGACTTCCCACTTGTTAATGAAAGTTAAAATCTCTAACTTGTAAAAGATTTTGGGGATGAAAATATACTAACTTACTACAGATGAGTACAGATACAAGTTTGCTAGTGAATATACAAAAGCAACTAAGACCACTACAAAGTCTAAATAGGACAAGGAGATATTTGTGAACGGTATACGCACTTGATAAGAAATTGCTTAAACTTAGAAACAGGGCCGATCTTGGTTCCGCCAGGTGTGCTTGGACTTGACGGTGAGGACACGTTCCCAGGATCCCCACTGAAGATCACAATTACAAAGTTCCCAAAGCCACCATAGATTGTCAAAAAGCAAGATATAATAAATCCCAATGAGCTCCAATTATTACATAAATATTAGACTACGACTACTTAAGGTACGTACTCTTCTAAATATAGGCCCGTCTAGGATCTAGTTATTCCTGAGCAGTAAAGAGGACTGACTGGTTACAAGCGTTATAATATTGCTAGTTGACGTATTAGACTGATTTGCTGTAAATTAGGACTAAGGATTCCCAGTTCATATAGTTATAAATTTACCATTTACCCATTTCAAATTAATGTCTACTACATAATTTATTAAAACGGGCTTGAGCTGTGTGTTGGACGTACCTTCTCATTTGAACCACATTACTATTACCCGCAGCACGATTCTGGGCAGATGACGTCGAAATTGTGGTTGGTCTTGCTGACCGGGCAGAATCCGTATCCTTCCTAAATCATGGGCAATATTGTAGCATATTAGTTGGTGGACTATGGAGTAGCTGCTGAACGAGTTACAATGAAGAATGGTTTGATTAAAATAAATATATGCTGAATAATCTTTCCTATGTCCAGAACTCTAAAAACCTTTTTTTAAACGTACGTTGACTTTGACCATGGAAAACGTTCTTACAATACAAGTACCAAAATGATCATTTAAGCGCTACGCCGCACACCATCCAGATCTACGTACGCGGTCAATTGTGCACAGGTGTATAGGTGTGAATATTATTTTCTATTTCTACATACACAATTGACCTACAACAGCGACAAATAATAAATATGTTATGTTAACGAGCGGCATTGGTAAATGGTTAGTATCAAGACAACATTTAGAGAGAACTGTAACTGTGCAACGGCCTTGTCACATACATCAACTATAATTAGATTGCAAGAGTAGTATTAGTTAAGTTTTGGAGAATTTAATACCACGAAATAAAGCAGACAAACCATTCTTTTTTAGTAACTACTATAGTATATGAGAGGAGCGAGAAGCAATAAAGTGACCTGATATGTTATACCTTCTGCGAACAACTTCGAAGTCGACGTTATTCTCTGAAGAAGCTTTGGTAGTAGAGGTTGGGTTAAACCACGAAGTTTTAATACTGTTCCCTTTTAGTAGTAGTACTGGTGACTCAGTAGTAGAGGTAGTAGGTTTGGCAGAACTAGTAGCGGTAGTAATGCTAGTAGAACTAGAGGTAGCATTCGAATTCGTATTATCCAGTAACGTAGCAGTCGCGGCCGAGGCCGCCTCAATAGCTTTTATACGATTTCGAGCACTTATTAGCCGTGAGTAAAATCTATAATATTCCACAAGACACACACACCAATCAGATAAAACTATTTGTTAGGTTTAGGTACTCTCGATTAGCTGCGGAAAACAGTTAAGTCATTCTAATTAGCTCTCGGTTATTAATTCTTGAATACTTAACGCATAGAGGAAAATTAAAAATAAGAATTGAGAATAGTCCTTACAAATAAATAATAAAGATGTATTCTACTATAACTACAGTGACTCAAAATTAGAAGGATGAACAATGAACGTACTTGGAGTCGGACTCAAAACTGTAGGCTCGTCTTAGATTGACATCAGTTGATGCCTCACTTCTGGTTCTCCGAACCGTGGCTCGGTCGTTTGTTTTGTCCTCCAAGGGAGCTATTTAGGTATAAAATACGAAGTTAGTGCACGAAGACGACGGGACTATGCCCAATCCTCAATTAACTAAGGAATATAGTTACATGACAAAGTCAATACATAAGAATATGAATCGGGAGGAAGGCCAGGTTCCCCGACTATTGATGGGTACAATGGGACATGAGGTGGAATTAATTACCTCTTGACACAAATCTCACCTGCTTAACCCTTACATTAACTTAACTTTTCCTGTGACTTTAACCACCTGTATATTCGGCGCACTTGGTATACTTGCGAAAACAAAAGCGCTCTCATAATTCGTATTACGTATATGTAAAGAAGAGAAAACCATAATCAAATAAGTCGTAGGCCCAAGTCCAGGACCTCCTTTTTCCTTTTCAAAGAATTAATTATGAATTTACCGAGGTCGTGTATGCTAAGACGACTAATTTGACTGTAACGCCATGCCGACTAACACACACGGTGCCAATTGAATTATATAATTTTCTATTTCATAAAACAGGATTTATATGCCTGGGAAGTGCTCACATGTTGGGGTTTTCGTTCGAAGGGATCCACCACGTCTCCATGCTGGTATCTCATCTTCGGGAGCTCCTCCTTCGGACTCCGCCCTAGAAGCGATGGTCCCGGAAGAGGAAGCCGTTGTGGTTGGGGTCAGAAGACCAGGAACTGAACTAGAAGAGTCTTTCTCTGCTTCAGAAGTCTTTACTCCCTTCACCGGGTCAGCCCTCGATGAAGCTGCAGAAAAGAGTAAATTAGTTTATAAATTGCACAAATTACCATGAACAACATTTACTCTAAATGCCTCATACAGCTCGCCAATATTATTAGCTATTCTACACATTATAAAAGTGCAGAGTTGATATGCGGGATTTAATGTAATTCTACTGTGATGGTAATTAGGTCAAGTGGGATAACCAGCTTTCCAAAATAACCGCGGAATTAAATCTCGTTAAATCCCATCCACTGTGATGGGATTTAATCGACAAAGCGGGATAAGCAACTAGAAATTGTCATTGGTGAAAGTGGGATTTCAAAAATAATTTGTCAACACAATAAATTACCAGATCCGCTCAATAAAATTTAAGCTGTAGGTCTTAATAAATCCATAAAATACGGCGTCAGAAAAGATGCGAAAATTTCTTAAGGTGATGAATCCCTTCAAAAGTATAAAACAAGAGTTACAAATGAAGGATTTCTGTTAAATTTTGAAATTAACTCAAAACATGTACACACTAAATTCGATGAGTTATACACCGTTGTCTTTGTTTTTACGTAGCTTTTGCCTAAAATGTGGAAACGCGCATTGCATGACATATTCAGTTTCAACCACTGCCTGTATTTTGGATTCTTGATGCATTAAATTCGCTTTTTCAAGCCCCTGCGGAATATATGAAGAAGGAGAGATTTTAAGTAATATTAAAGGAAAGTTTCGGGATAGCTTAGGTGTATATGGAGGATTTTTGAAGTTTGATATTTTATGGTAATATATGATGTTTTACACCAATTAAATATATTTTCTCAGATTTTTGTACACTTTTCAAGACAATTTGCTTATTCTTTCGTGATATTTGTGTAGCTTATCCTTATCTAGGACGTTGGAAAGTTTAAGTAAGTAGTATAGTTACCGGGGAACATTTTCGCAGGGATTTAGATTTAAAGACAACGAAGAATAAGTCAACGAATTTAGTATGTTTATGTTTTGAGTTAATTTCGAAGTTCGACAGAAATTCATCAATTGTAACGCTTGTTTTATACTTTTGAAGCGACTCATCACCTTAGGAAACTTTCGCGTTTTTTCTGACGCCGTATTTTATTTAATAATTTTTAGTTTAGTATTTTTATTTCAGGTCAAATAAAGTTGGCAGAAGGAAACCCGACACATATGTATATGTATACACTACGCTATTCAGAAGATCACAATTCGAATTTCACCACTTTAAGTGCTTAAGTTTAATTGTGAGCCTTTACGACTATGTAATAGTTTTGAGCATTTAGCTTAATTTTCGTTAGACTATTGAACTGCATACTTTGTTTCGTGTATACTAAGGTCAAACTATAAATATCTGCCAGAGGTAGTCACTCATGTCGCCATATCACTAATGGTTTAACCTGTAATGCGGCACCCGAACCCGATGCCCAGAGCTCGGGCTCCCCCTGTAAAGAAGCATATTTAGGCATTTTTCGCATATTTAAGGGCATAAGTAAGGTTAAAATTAAGGTAACTACATGAGTGAACCCACTATTCGATGCTAAATTTGAAAGCGCACAATAAAATTGAATAAAATTCGAATAAATATTTAATGAACTGCATGAAAATGTTAAAAAACGGTAAAAAATGATGAAGAAAGGCCAAAAGGTCAAAAGTTAAACTTTTTGAAAAATCAAAGTAAACTGCACACCTAGATCACCATACGCGACTTATTTTGTTCTTTACTTTTTCACGTCAGATGCAACCCTGAGGCTCTAAACTGTTTGAAAGATTTCGGAGGTCGTACGGATTGCACACCTAAGGTTTCCTTTGTTGACGCCGCCCGCGCCCCTCGCCCGTACCCGGTAACAACAGGCGCTGGCGTTACCGTTTGTTTATTCACTTTAGGAATAAGCCATCCTTCAAGTCAAGCGCTATCCTACCCTGCTTCAATCATATTTATTGAGAAAGACGTATTTCCATATTTTCAAATCCTACGGTAGTTGAATGAAGCGATGCTTGGCAAGGGAAATAATCACAAATTTAAGTGGATTACACACTAAATCAACCCTGTATACTACATACATGTGTTAATCGCCAACATGACTAGTGATAGTGAAGGTAGAGACAGATAGTCTCTGATCTGAGCACAAATTAATTATAAATTGATGAGCTAAACTAACAAGAAGCAGAGAGAATTATGCGCATGTTGATTGCTAAACCAGTATTACAATGTGTGACACTAGATTTTACTTAAGCAGCCACAAAAACAATTAGTAAGTATAATGGAATTAGTAGAGTTAATGAATTTACCATTGGAATCACTGGGATTTACAACAATTTGAATTGTTGCATGAGTCTCATTAAGTCTCTCATCCTTAGTATCAGCCATTTTAGACGGGGGGTCATTCGTGGTGGCAATGTAGTCTGAAAACGCGGAAATGGCAAGAGATGGGTTGGAGTCAATGATTGACTCGGACGAGGACGGGAGCTCTCCGACGGTATCCCCAGCCTCAGCCTCGTTTGCGTCGTACTCCTCTTGATCTTTACGGAGTGACGGTGATTGAAATTAGAAAAATGACAGACGGATTCGGCGATCGAAAGGTGGCGGGTGGAATCAAAGGGAGGAAACACACACAAAAACAAAACACAATGTTAGTAAGTATATAGGTACAAAAATTCATTTATTTTATTTAAAAATTTAAGTGCACAAAATATTACTGATACGTACTGCCCAAATACGCTCCCTTGTATTAGAGAGAAGAAACGGTTGACTATTCGAATGATTTGCAGTAATAAAAAAGCATATGAGTATACAGTTACTAAATGCATCCATAATACAAAATGTTTGAATTTGCCCATCACCAATATTATGGATCGTTATCGCTCATAATTTGTGTCACTAACCATAAGGAACCCTTCCACTAGAACATAAGAGCGTAAGTCCATGAAACGTAAAACCTAAAACCTATCCTTTGAAATACTGCAAGTAAATATTTAGCCCTCATGTTCACATGCAGGATTATAACAAAGTTGTTAAGGTAAACGCTAGTCGCCGTCAAAGGTTGCAAAAACCGGTTTCCGTATTTATGCCTTTTATAGTCAAAGTAGCTAATAAAACATGCAGTACTATAATTAATCATTGAGTACGCGATAAGGATAGTGGGAAATTGTAAAACTATGGACGTTTTACCACCAAAACTTATGAATGGAGTAATTAAGACAAACCGTAACATGGGAGTACAACTAAATAATTAATTTGTTAAGTTAGCAAGATGCCAGTTGCCATTTTCACAGAGATGGTGGGAACTCCGGAGTAAATAAAAAGAATGAAAGAAAAGCCTCAAAAGGCAATAAGGCAAATCCAAGCAATTGTAAATCCACATGTTGAGCAAGTAGTAGGTATATGAAATGGTAGTACTAACTATAATGATATGTACAATAAACTGCACTAGAAACAAGTTAAGAAGACGAGAAACAAGATTCTACTCTATAAATTAAAAGATGAATGAAAGGTTGGAGCAGTACAAAAAGGAAAAAATATCAGCGGCTCAGCTTAGGAGTCAACTCAATTATGGGCCTGAATGGTAATAAACTGATCTTAAGAGGGAAAACTTATGAATAAGTATAAGATGAGAGTTTGGGACGTAAACCTACCTTTGTCAAGTGTGAAATACCCTCTATCAATAAATTAAGAGAAGATCCACTGATAGGCCTACCTGAGACACAGTTATTGAATTCTGCCGCCGTCTTCTGACCCAATGGACTGCTGCAAACGATTGACTTCTCCTCATCAAGTACCAGTCTTGGATTCCTGCCAGGCAATACAGATAATTTAATTCATGTTCTGTGAACCGAACTCCTCGGAGTTCCTACAGGACTAATGACTAATAGAGAGCTTATTGAACTCAGAAGACCCAGTTGGGAAAGGAACCATATTCGTATCATCTCAGATATTATTGGCAAGTGAGTTCAATATTGTCAGTCCTAACCGGTAGTTGCTACAAGATCCAATGACAAGATTAGCATATTATACAAATATGGATTCCTTACTTCTTCTTAGGGGGTAATGGTAAGACGTTGAGTCTCCCAACGACCGGCTCAAGATTCTTATTGACATCATGCTTATTTTTGAATTCTTCCAATATGGGGACCACACTGAAGTCAGCTACATCAAGCGGGGTTTGATCCTAAGATTAAAAAATTAAACATTCTCAATTCTAATTCCCAGAACCAAGAGCAAGATCATGGTAGATCATTTATATTTACGGCTTAGAAATTAAGAAGCGCATCTAATCGAGTCTCACTCATTACACATCACAACATATAATACTTTAAGACTTCGGAGTTCATATCTTGACCTTAAAAGGGTTACTTGTTTGGGAACTTACGCAGTTATTCTTGGGGTCGATATCGCATGAGGACTCTAATAGAACCCGACAGGCTTCCTCTTGACCCCAGTGAGCTGCTGCATGGAGCGGAGTCCAACCGTCAAAATCCTTCCCGTTCAGATCTGCTCCCGCCCGTATCAAATTACTAGAGAAGGAACAGATAACAAGGGCAATGAGTGAATGACATAAATATTTAGATTCTCTTTCCTCCCTAAAGTCAACATTTGTACACGTTAATCCATATAAAGACTGACAGTGATGGAATTTTTTTCATTTGGGCTCCTCACTCTAAGACTTTGATGTATCCTTTACAGGCCGCTACGTGCATGGCCGTTGCTCCGGTTGTCGGATGGGCCTGTTCCTCATAGTAACCATGGTCTAACCATCTCTTGGCATCTTCCATCATTTTCAGTTCCTCACCCTTCCGAGCTTCTCCCAAATCAATGCCTAGGGAGAAAAACGAGACCACACCATTAGGTATTCGAGGGAAAACGTGCAGAAGCCATGCAATTTTGGCATGCAGAAGGAGCTGGCTGCATTGTCTGTGTCCAATTGAAAGAGATATTTCGGGTAGTAGAGTTCAGTATTTTAGTTGGCAACGGGTTTCTGCTCAACATGAGAAGAGCATAAAAAGCAGCTGGAGGAGAGACAGTGATGTCATGATTTGGCAAACCGAACCGAACATGCGTTTATTAAATCTTCCCTTCATTAAAACAAATAAATATGCATGACAAATTGGCCAATCTTTGCAATTCGAGGCTGGACCTTAGAGCTTGCTCCACAGTAATTGGACTGCAGTGGGACATTTTAATTTCCTGAGGATATCGGAATTACCTTTGGAGGCAATGGCTTGCTTGAAGAACTCTCGAATTTCTTCGTTTTTGCAGATATCCAGCGGGATGTTACAGTCGTTGTTAAGGGCCACCACGTTGGCATTATGTTCCAGGAGTAACCTAATTGAGTCAAATCAAGACAAAAATAGAGAGGAGATGCACATCATTAGTCATCGAAATTCACGTAAACGCATCATCCTTCTCCGAGAAAACTCTTCTTCAATAGCCAAAATGAGAGAAGTGGACCTTACGACTTTGGAGTGGATAATAAGAAGGAACTCACTTGGCAATTGAAGCATAACAGCAAGTAGCCACGGCATGTAAGGGAGTCCATCCCTCGTTATCACTGATATTGACGTCGGCCCCATTAGCCAGAAGGAATTCGACCATGTCAAAATTATCTTCAATGCAGGCCTAAGAAACGTAACATGAAATTGACTTGAGTTTACAGAAGCCACTACTTTGTAGTTCAAGCAGGGTAGTAAAAAGAATCAACTTATATGTAAAAAAAAATGTTTTTCGGATTTTGTTATAATGATTTTCTTTTAATTTAAATTATTTTTAAAAATTGTTTTTTTTTTTACAAATCATTCAGGAAAGAAATACCAAATACAGAACCTTCAGGAAATATTCGCCAGTTCCTGATATAATTTAGCAAGGTTTGGCTTATGTTATATCTTACACTTTTATATATGCACTTACTAATGATAATAAGTATTATTGTTTGCAATTTAAGCTCATTGACGATAAATTTTAATTTTCTCCTTGTGAGTTCGCCAGTATTCGTTTAAAGTCAAACCACACTCCTTTTCCTGCGGCCTAACCTTATTGAGCATGCCTGCCGACGACGACTCAACTTAGTTGAAATTAGTAGCTTAGTATAGCTTTGAGATTTTACGAATTTTGCAAAAAGGTGCTATCTTACAAATCAGCGATTAGAATGAATGTTGATGTTTATATATTTCAGGGTGCAGAGAGTTATTTATTTCTGAGTTTTTGAGTCTGCGAATGAGTTTCAAACACTTCCGCGATGAGAACAAGAGAGATTCAGCATAAGAAGTATCAAGAAACTATTCCGATTTTGAACGATATATAGATTTTGTGTACAAATTATAATTTTTGTTGTAAAAAGCCTGACTTTTAGTCTAAACCGGGGAAAAAATCGTGATTTTTATTAAGTACTTAATAAACATCTATTTTTTTAAATTTAAAATGTTTCATTTTTTTAGAACAATATACGAGAGGTGCTCTACGGCCTCCGGAACATTAAAAAACAGCATGTGTTCAAAGAATCAAAAAAATTGATATTGATGTGATTGACGTGTATTGACTTAATTTAAATCAAACAACCCTGAGATCAGGGCTGTTATAATACTTTGTCAAATATCTGTATACTGGCACTGGAAAAACAACAAAAAAAATAATTAAATACAAAATTACGTCCTGAATATATAGTACACCCGCCTTATGCCTTCTGTCCTAATGCAATGCATACCTATGTATGCATAATGTCTTACAAACTGATCCTAATACTGATGACTGATGAATTTGTGTGCCGCTGTCATTGTCAATTGTTATTACTAAAACTCGAAATCCAATAAAATGCCTTGATCTGTGATGTATGTTGTAATCGGTAATGTGTCATAAAATGTTACACACACAAACCCCTACCGTAATTTCGAAATCAAACTGAATGCAAGGCAAGGCCGAAATAATAAAGAACTCGTGCTCTTTACTTTTAGTTATTTAATAATATTACCGGATATAGCAAATAAAAATAAATAAAATAAAATGCCTTGATCTGTGATGTATGTTGTAATCGGTAATGTGTCATAAAATGTTACACACACAAACCCCTACCGTAATTTCGAAATCAAACTGAATGCAAGGCAAGGCCGAAATAATAAAGAACTCGTGCTCTTTACTTTTAGTTATTTAATAATATTACCGGATATAGCAAATAAAAATAAATAAAATATAATAACACTCCATAGGACTGATTCTATTCATGTGCCATACATGCATGCTTGCATTAACTTTATTTTTTCAAAATTTTGACGATTTAAAAAAAATTAAGAAATCACTTTTCCGAAAAACGAAAAAAAAACCTTGGATAATTCATCTAAGATCAGTCATGCAAATTTTCAGGACGATCGGTTCATAAACGGCCTAAAAAAAGTGGGAACATTGATACCCAAAATCGTCCAATTTGGCACTTTGTAGGTACCACTCCCACTCCCGCCCAAGGCGGGGACATAAAATTCTACAACTTTGGACTCTAAACGTCCATACACCACTGAATAGCTGCCCTTTTCATTTCGGTTTTTCGACCCACCGGACAACTTTTTTATTCGAATGAATGGTCGAAATGCTGGAGACCTGGTCTTATGCTAAAGCCTCCATTTAGCATTAAATCCAAGCCTGTACTTATTCTTCATTCCGCTAGTTCAATTTTCATTCACACTTGCAGCTGATACATTTATTAGTGCATTTAGTTAAACTAATTTTAATCAACCATAATGACTTTCTAGTATTAATATCCTCAGAATTGCAGACATTTTACATGATTCCTATTTTGATTCTTAACCATAAAAATTAACGTGTTTAAGCCGTTAAACGGCCAAATGAATCAATATTCTATTTGCAATTTTTATACATACTATATCTGTAGTCATAAAAATTAACGTGTTAAACTGTTAAACGGCCAAATGAATCAATATTCTATTTGCCAAAACTTGATACATATATCTGTAGTAATAAAAATAGTTATATTAAACTTAATTCGAGACTCAACACTCCTCCAACCCAATAAAAGATTGGAATTTTGGGATGAAGGAAACCGCAAACAGCTATGAGGCTAGCAAACAGACCATAAACAGCTATGACGAAATGGGCCTATTCTGGTTCCGAAGTGATAATTATTAAAGGAGAGAACTAGGACTATAAAGATTTTGTTTGTGCAAAGCGTGCCGCAGATTAGTGTGGGACGAGTATAAGAGATCCCTACCAGCTACCATGTTATGACCCCGTCGTGGTCTGTCTTCACTGGTCCTGTCTGCTTTCTGTTTCACCAGGTTTGTAGCCCGGCATTTAAAAAAAAAGGGCATAACTATGTATGTTCAGCAGGCCCACACTTCCTACTCACTTCCTAGCCATTTTACCGCATAGCACATAACTTTCTTCCTTTCGCTAAATCCAAATACATATGAAGTGAAAAGCCGGGGCTGGGCTAGGAGCCATATAATATTGGTATGTACAAAGGACAGGCTTATTTTAAAGTCCTATGCCCTACCCAGTCATAGTCCCGCTGAATACTGAATGAGTCAATTCATAAAAAAAGACGGCTAATTTTAGACCCACGTCCCACCGTCTGTTCCTACTGTCTCAATATATGTATATTGCAAACATACAATGCGGGCAGAGAATAGAGGATACGGGTTCCAACTTTGTAAAACCCGGATCCGGTGAATAGTACCTCACGCAATTTGTGGTTTAAATCTGATCCCTTACTGCATAGAATCATTTCATGAATCATTCGCTTCATTCAAATGCAAATACGCATATCTTATATCTTGTAAAGAGAATGTCCAAATCTGTGATAACAATACGCAGGCGAACGAACGTAGACTAGACATACTTTCACTTTCAGGAGGGTAATCTACCATCACGGGACTTGGTTCATTTTCAATCAGATTTTTTCTTACTAATAATTAATTGGCTAATTTTTAAAACCAATTAGGAAGGTAGGCTCAAATTATAATTCTATGGGGCGAGAATCAACTTAAATGCATATAAGAACCTCGTTTTTATTTGAAATTGAGATGGTAATACTTATGTATCCTAGTATTAGACTCCATTTTCCTCTGATTCCGAATTTATAGCTAAGTATAAGATAGTATGTATAAGCCCAGTAAACTACATACCTAACCAAATTTTATATTTCATTGGCCTACTTATTGTGTATTAATACCTACAATTTAATTACCATGCGGGTCTAATATGGCCATTGCGCAATGCTACTTCCATTGTTAACGGTCTTTCACGGTGTCGTATATTAGATTACTACGTCACTCTTTCCCTTTCTATTTGCTTTGTTTTTCTCTTTTTTTTATTAGGTACGTACTATTTTTTCAAACAACAAATTGTACGCAACAAAAGAGTTAGTATCCCATTTTACTGCTTTACGCCCATATACTTATTCCTACTTGTAGAGTTTGCCGTTGCCTTTACTTAAGACCATGAACATAAGTATCTGTAACAAGAAGAATTAGTGAATTCGTCGGAATCGGAAGTATTTTATTTAAGCGAGCTTCCTACTTATGCTAACTCTAACGCCTTCCTACTACTGATTATTTACTAAACTCAGTTTCCTGGAATCACTCTTACTAATGAGTGTGATCATGATTATTTTTATGATTGTACCTAATAAAAACTCCTCTACGATCAAATACTGGTTAGTAGTGAGTGACAGTTGACAAGTACGAAGTATACGTATACGTACGTACCTAATACTATGTAGCACTCTGCACTCCTTGTTATACTTGTTGAGAGCTCAATTCCGAGTATTAATTAAATCATAACAACTTGACAATATGACGTGTCAATTTACACGTCGTAAGTCGTAACTAAAAGTGATGCCCATCTGCCCGAAACTTTTCGAAAAAGGGGGTGGGTGCAGAGCTTCCACGTAGCTTCATTCTCGTTTGACCCCTGCCACTACTCGCCAACTCATCAGGTACATTTACGAAGAAGCTGAAACGGATGGGAACATATTTTAATTGTTCCATCCTAATCTACAAAAGGAATGGCCAAGTGCCACCCTAGCATGTTTTCTGAGAAAAATGAACGTCAATCTACCTTTACAGCTGTTAACCCTGGCTCCTGGCTTAGTTCAACAGGCAATCATATGAGAAGCTGATAAAAACACCATTGAAGTACCAGGGATTTCGGCGCTGATCATGCTTACCAACACTGATGGAACATCTAGATCCATTAGTATCGTTATACAATGAGTATTAAAACGCGGATTTCGGCGAAAAAGCGATGTCTTTTACTTTTAATATGATATGACTTGAATATCAACAGACAACAGAGTAATCGGCTATCAGTTAATCCTCATAGACGTGATATACCTACGCAACCCCAGCATGCCTAAGGACGCGATATAAAATAACATAATGATAGAATGGAAATAAGAATGTTATGAATTAAGCAATATTTACCTGATGAAGTGCCGTGATCCCGTCCTCGTCCACCCCATTAATGTCATATCCATCCTCCAGCATTCGCGCCACTTGGGTCTTATCATTTGAGGCACACGCTGCCTGGAAAATACATCGATCCGCGAACTTGACCCTCTTGGGTCGATTTCGTATCTCAATACTTTCCTTCTCCGTCTCTGACTTGAGCCAGCGCTCCAGCTGTGCCTTCCTTTTACCGAAGGCCGCCATGGCGGACTCTGAGTTGTTCCCAAGGGTCATCCTCGTTAGTGGACAGTGGAACGGGGTCAGAGCTCTCCGCTGGCACGTCCCTGCTTCCTCCTCTACACTTGACAACTAATTATTTCAACTTGGTATTCCCTTACTGTACAGGACCCAACTTTGCCGTTTGACACATGGTAGTCTGGATCCGGACCCCTTACAATATTTGTAGCGTACACAATTTCTGGCGTCAATCTCTGTAAGCAGGAGTCCCGGGTCGGGCTCTCTCCTCAGCCTCTTGATCTTGATACGTATCCAAATCCAACCTCTTCATCTTAGCACAGGCATGAATTATTGGGACTAACATAGAGCACTAATTAATTGTCGAGGGACCACTGTGACTGGGACTGGTTCTCCTTATTATTTCAGAGGTCCGTAGTACGGGGCCTCCTTATGCAGAAAGTTGAACTCTTCTAATAAGACTCTTCCCTTTCTTCACTTCTAAGCCCAAGACAATTGTGAAGACTTTTTTGTTCCGATCCTCCTCTCCCTCTGGGTCTGGGACCTGCGACTCACTAAAGGAGACAACTGTCCGCACTCACAGCCCAGTTCGTTATATTCAATTTTTAATGCATCCGCGTCCAATATTATTTGATTAAATTAAATCAGATTAGCCTTTACAGGTAATATCATAATGTCAGTCTTTATAACTGAATTATACTCAAACTAAGCTATCAATAAACGGGACTGTTGTGACAATGTTGGTGCTCCATTTAGTGAGACGGAATCCTCCTCGTCTCCTCGTCTTTTTTGGTTCAGTTTGGTGGGACAACCCGTTTTGGAGGAAGAGACGACGCAGAGAAATCATCACGTGATTGGTCGGGCCGCTCTTCACTTAAACTGGCTACGGCTCCCCACAAATCATGCTACATAGAACCGCCACTACTGTTGTGCTGGAAACTAGAACATAGAACTCAAAATCAAGCTTTTTGTTTGTTTGGAAAATAAGGAGTTCGAAGTTCAGGAATCTTGGAAATTGGAAGTGATCCGAGGAATAGTGTCGAGGAATAACAGTTTCACTTGACCTTGGCCCCATCTTATCAGCCTCTGGACGCTGCACGCATTCCACTCCACTGCACTACTGTAAGCTGTTGTTTCAGGAGGCTCCAGTCCAGCGGCCATTTTATTTTTGCGTACAGGTATAGTTTTAAATTACAATTTCCCAAAACTCGGCAGGAAAAAGTGTATGCCTTTACTTTAAGTGATAAATGATATAAAATGCGCTAATTTCCAAGTAGATACAGTCCGTTCAGCTAAGGGTCTCTTCTCCCATCGCCCCGTAACTATGTTCGGGTTCTGGTTAGATTTTTAAGAATTCGTGGACTGTCAAATGGAATGATTTTGCATTGCTAGATGTCGCGAGAGAATCAGTAACAGTGCAGACACCAAGCGGTATTCCAGGCTGACGTACCTAAACCTACAATAACAATGGATCTTTTGTTCTTGAATTATCTGCAAGATTGCCTTTTGTCGCAAACGGTTCTCGACACACCGTTAGTTCACTCAGAGTTCAATCAATGTCCTTTCCTTCCTTTTCTCTCAATTTTTACCTTCTAACCTTTCCTTAATACTTTCATA
This sequence comes from Hypogastrura burkilli, assembly GCA_034696285.1. Classification (NCBI taxonomy): domain Eukaryota; kingdom Metazoa; phylum Arthropoda; class Collembola; order Poduromorpha; family Hypogastruridae; genus Hypogastrura; species Hypogastrura burkilli. Next base: position 19,941 of record JAQFZY010000387.1, read on the forward strand.
GTGAACACGCGCGTAAATGTCCAATGTTATTTGGAGCGATTGAACAGCTGCACCTAGCTTTGTCTCGTATCGAATATTCCGAGTCTTTAAATTTCATTCAGCGATTGACGAGCCGGATGACGCCGGTAGGCGCCACCCCGGTAAAAATTTCAGCCCATGACCCCGAAAAAAATCCGGGTAGCCGACTTTTAAAAAATCGAGGTAGACGGGTTTAAGCAAATCGGGGTAGGCGACTCTGAAGAAAATTCGGGGTAGTCGACTTTAAAAAAAAATCAGGGTAGCTGACTTTAAAAAATCGGAAAAACCGGCTTTAAAAAAAATAAGGGTAGCCGGTTTAAAAAAATCGGGGTAGCTGACTTTAAAAAATCGGGAAACCGGCTTTTTAAAAATTAGGGGTAGCCGACTTCAAATAAATCGGGGAAACCGGCTTCTAAAAAAATCGAGGTAGCCGAGTTGAAAAAAACTGGATATACGGCTTAAAAAAATCGGCGTAGCCGTCTTAAAAAAAATCGGGGTAGCGGAATTCAAATAAATCGGGGAAACCGGCTTCTAAAAAAATCGAGAGCCGAGTTTAAAAAAACTGGATATACGGCTTAAAAAAATCGGCGTAGCCGTCTTAAAAAAAATCGGGGTAGCGGACTTTTAAAAAATCAAAGTACCCGACTTAAACTAAACCGGAATAGTCGACTTTAAAAAGTCGAGGTAGCCGACTTTAGAAAAATTGGGGTAACCCGCTTCAACAAAATCAGGGTAGCCCACTTTTTAAAAAATACCGGGGTAGCGAACTTTTTAAACAAAATCGGGGTCAAACCTCTATAGTCTGACTTAAAACCTAAGCCAAGGAAAAGTCAGCGCTATAGCCTCTCTTAACCCCGAAACCATCCATGCTCACATTTTCCAAGGACATCGGCAGTGGTTTCATACTCATTGCAATGCCGGCAATGGGAATCTTGGTTACTGCAACCGGGAATGGCTCTTACGGTTGCAACGTTTCCAGCCATTTTTATCAAATCCATTCCGTTGAAGACAGCCTCAATATGTTACTTAGCATTCGGTTGATTTTGAACATTTCTGAAAGAGACTTACACCCTTCCCTTTGCATAGCAATGCGCACCATTGTGAATACTCTCGTATAATCAGCCGATGGATTATGGTTTTTCGTTCTTCCTTCGCCCTCAGTTCCCACCTCACTCCGTCCATCAACTACGGCGGGGTCCCCTGTAGTCGGTTTAGGATGTACAACATTTCGTTCAAGTTGAGGATAAAAGTTATATACGAACAACCTACACTGAGCGGGAGAAAGCAAATACTGTACGACTGAATAAAGGCTTCTCATGCAGAGCGCGTGATTCCTAGGCCTTTCTTCGACTCCGTTGAGTAGATCATAAAAATTGGAACTTCGAATAGGATCTAAAGGATCTGTTTCACATCACATTGTATAATCTTGCCAATATCCTTTAGGAAGGAAGAGTTCAGCTTGCTTATGGATCGGTGCCGTCTGGAGTGGGTACACTAGTGTTGGCCACCAGTACTGGCTTATAATTTGAAACTTGGTCCGGTCGAGGCACAGGGGTGCAAACAAGCGGATTAATATTCTTAGCGAATGCTTGAGTGACCTTTGTTCAGCGTAATTACATTATTAAACGTGATTCCAAGATAGTTAATGGTTTAGTCCTTTTTAACACTTCAATGCTGCTGTCATGGTCAATTACCAACGCCTCTTCATCTCTTGAGTGACTTAACTTCACCCTTCAGTGCGCAAAGGTACCTGACGAAGCACTATGCGAGGAGCGTGTCTGGTTCAGTAGATAGTTTCAATCTCCGATATGACCAGAACTTGAGACCTGCTATTGGGTGTCGAACCTGGCTACCTGTGTCCTCCCCGCTGGCTCTTGTTATTGAGCGATACTGGGCCTGGGCAACACTGCATGTCCAGTCTTTAGTGCTCCAATAGCGGCCAAAAGTGGAGGGGATACAGATTGGCTCTGGTAAGATAACGAGTGGATCACTCCGAGATAAAGTATGTAAATCGGTGATAAGGACCAGCATATTCTCTGAGTAGTTATCGCATTTAATACGATAATAAATGCTGGCTCCTTTCTGAGAAATTCCCAATGACTTCTACGTCCGGCATCCGCAGTTGTAGGTAGAAGAGGAAGATATGATATTAAAAGTCAGTACACCGCCAAAGTGACATACGGGGCTCTCTGTAATGGCTAAGTCAGTGCTTCATGCGTGAAGTTGGGTGACGAGACACATTATTGGAGAATGGAAATAGTCTAACGCCTCATAGTAGAGACTGGTCCAGGGTATGGCTGTGTTGAGAAGCCGCTGTGTAGTACAGGAGGCACTTAATACCCCAGTCATCCATCCTCAAAGACATACATACATACATAGCTACTTATACTTAAGAATATCTACTATCTATTAATAGGTACTTAAGAATATTTGAGAAAGTTAATATTAAGTTTATTAAGAATTTACCGAAGGTAGAACCTCCGGGGTGTTGACCATTCCGTAGTCATGTACTTTTCAAGTCCTAGATGAGCGTTTAGCTTCTATCGGAGATGGCAGTGCCGAGTGCCGTGGTCAAGTGTCAGATGCATGTTTCACGACCGAATTTCGAAAGGGATCCGCAAAATCGAAATGTACACAGTTACATTTGGGCACTCTGAAGTAAGACTGTATAGCAATAGTTCTACTCAGTCCTTTTATTTCTGTTTACAGGTTACAAGCAGACCGCACTCGAGTTCATTCCATTACTGAGGTGAAAATGGGACCTCGCAAGAAGTTGGGATTCTTTCTTGCCTTTCTGATACTGGCTGGAGCAGCGCATGGGCACACAAACATGCCGCATACTCCCTATGCGGAATGGCCCTGGTCCATCCGAATTCTGTTGGAGCATAGGTGTGACTTCGAAGAGTCCTACCGAGTGTACAGGATCCAGGACTGGTGGGAACATTACTGGTTCAACACGACGAAACCCAGCAATATGTTCTTAGCCTTGCTCCAAAAACATGAGGCCGGGGATTCGGAAGCTACGAAAAAGCTGGAGTCCATGTGCTTCTTCCCAGATGACCTCTTTCTCTACCAGTGTAGCGTACATAACACATGTGACTGCCTGGGTCACCCCATTACCGCGACTATAGTGAATGAGTTTGGTACGTTCCGGTGCTCTGTGGATGAAGGTGAGCCATGTATACCCGTCTTCGGGCCTAAGGCGGAGTTCACCTGCGTGTTCGACACCTACTGTGACCCTATCGACAAAATCTGTAAGGCCAGGATGCCGAATGCCTGGCGAGGACAACTCATGCTTGGAAGTGAGTTCATATTCAATGATGGACCGCACGGTGGGGAACTGACGTCCGAGGAGAAGATTCCGCGAGGTTCAAGACACAATGCGACGGAAGCACCGGGATGGGAGAATTTTACTGACAATTACGTCGCTAATGTGACTCTCTTTCATTGGGCTGAGTAGAACCATTGGAGCTGTAAAAGTATATTAGAAATAGGATAAAATTAAAATGATCATATCTGTAGATCAAATTTAACAATAACACACATCAGGCGTATGTATTATATTTATGTTCTGCAGAAAATAATCCTGCTGACAATTCTATTAAAAAATATTGAGAATTAATCTCTTAAAGTATGCTATGAAATTGACACCAACATTACTCACCGAATGGTGTTATAGATGAAAACCGAAAAAATTGATAACGCTGTAGTAAGTACTAAAAATAATCTGGTCAAGCGAAGTATTATTAAAGTAATAAAATCGGACAGTGTCGTCAATCGTGAATAACATCTGGATACTGTAAATACTTGTCGTTTACGGGAACGTATTGGATTTATTTCTTTATTGTTTAATTAAAAGCGGAATAGCACATTAACTTTTTATTACATTTCTACTTGTCTGTACGAGTCGGATCAGTCACTCAACCGCTGCATCGATTGAAAAATTGTTCTTGAGAACAAATTTGACGTCAGGCTGCCAATTGATTAGGTGATGAGTCATAGTAGTTGATTTACATATTATATCGTTTGAATTAGCTGTATTGATAAGTTTTTCCCGATTTAACCCGAAATGAATAATGCGATGTTAGAAGATGTTTTGGGCCCAATTCGGGACCTCTATGAGGGAGTTCAACTTAAATCCCTGATGCGACTTGAGTACAAAGGAATGATTCAGTCTCACCCCACCTGCAGGATGTTTATTTCTGAATCCGGGGGGATATACTATGGATCTATTTACCCACTGTCCCTGTACGTATTGCATTTGCTGCGTATATGTATAAATAAAGGTTGCAGGCCACAAACTGCAGAGCGTCTACTGTATTTTCACGTCATTCATCATCGAATTTATTGATATGGCTTACGCCAAATTAAACTTAATATTAGTACAGGACAGGTTGTGAATACTTATCAATAACTGAGATTATATAAATGAGCAGGTTCCGATGCTGTGTAAGGCAGAATTATTCATTTTTATTTTATATACTTTGTTTCTGGAGAGTTAGAGTTGTAGTCCTTTTGGATTAGATGAAGTAACTTAAATGAAGCCTACTCTTAATTGAGTTTGAACACTCGTGTTGTCTATAGTTTCTTTGAGCTCGGTTCGTTTTATATCTTGCTGAATTACACTCATCATCAAACCAGTTTGACTTCGGAATAGCATCACGTTTTACTCGTTTGACAGGACAGTTTTCTGTATGTCAGTAGTTTCTAACCTTTTGTTTAGCTCTTTTTCCGGGCATATCCTTTTCTTCTTTAGGTACTAGGAACTTCAATTGGAGTTGTGTGTCCGACTCTTCTTACGAATGGTGGTTAAGAATTGTTTGGATTGGCAATAGAAGTGAGTTGAGTAAGTCAGGGGCAAGAAAACGAAAGAGGAAACTTGTGAGGTTAGGAAATTTTCACGCCATTATCTACCCGCTTTTGTTTTAAACATGTTGTTTGTTACAATTCTAAATCTCACCAGTGCTCAATAATGCGGAACAAGGCTCGAAGCGTGAGAGTAAATTTCGTAAAGGAGGCACAAAAACGAGGTATGGAGTACTCGGAGTATATTATGTGATAAGTCAATTCCCGTGTACATTAATGAAGACCTTTTTCCAGAGAGACTGAAGCGTCGTTATCTGTAGCGGTTGGAATGCAATAAAGCCTTATCTCTGAAAAGGAAAACGCGCCTACTTGACGATGTCCTGTGGATTGACAACGTCAAATATGTTCTGAATGACGTAGGACGCAATTGACGCAATCTGCTACTATACATAGATGCCAAAATCGAACTGGACAGACTAGTACCAGAGCTTCTAAACCTTGACAAAGTGGGACATTAGGACTTCAGCGCAACGGACCAGGCCTAGATGTGATGTCCAGGAATGTTTCTTCAAAGCCGAGACCGACAGCCCACCCTCCGGGCGGAGGAGGGCGGGAATTCGCAGCAGCTGACGACGGGAAAATGTCACTATCAGACAAACGACGATAACGATGGAAGGAGTTAAACCCGGCCCCGAAGAAGCGACGGATTGTTCAGGACGAGGATGCGGCCCTTACGGAATAGTGACTCTGAATATGAAGAGGGTACATGGACGAATAGGACATAATTATTATTGCTCAACAGAATGTATGATCATAATTGTAATGTTTCATTATATTTGTACTAGCCTAAGTGAAACGAGAATTGACATCCTGTGTATGTCCGAGTCTTGGTTAAAGCTTGATCTTGAAGCCAGTAAGCTTGCAGGATGATTTAGTTTACTACGCAAAGACAGAATTAGATATGCGGGTTGCGTAGCTATTTCGTGTAAAGACACTTAAAAAATAGAGTAATAAAAGTTTACACTTATGACTGGTAACTACCCTACTACTTATAGATCTTAATATTTATTTTTCAATTGAATTTTAACAAATCCTTTGTATTATGTGTTATCTACAGAACTAATCGCAGATAAAATTATGTCTAAAATATCGATTCGCTCTTCTCACAATTGTTTGCCTTGAATAAGAATGTTTACACATGTGGGTGTTTTAATTTTCTATTTACCCACAACGAAAGAGAAAAATGATTATTTAATTAAACTACTTAAAAATTAGAGACACGAAATATTCCAATTAATTTATAAGCTAACCTGTGTGGTAAGTCTCCTTGATCTCTTTATTACCCATTGCACAAATAGCGATAAGTATAAGGTTTTCGTAGATGAATGCTTCATTTCTGACCTTGTTTTAACGTATATACAAATTTCGTCAGAATCTCCAAATAAAAGCTTGCAAAGTTGTGGCGTTTAGGGACTTCCGAAAGATTTATATTGAAACGCTAAATAACATAGTAATGAACACGTACTTCTTGAGGACAGTCTTTCTAACGTCCACATTTGCTTTGATTGTATGATTAAAGCAATACTGCGGGTGTTTGATGAATTAGCACCAACTAAGACAATATAAGTAAAGCAAAAACCAGCTTTCAGCAGCTCGGGACCAAAAGGTGTACACTTGAAATCCAGAGACAAATGATACGTACACTAAAAGTTGAATTATTTTCACAGCCTCGCTTGCTTCCTGTTGTTTTGTTTTGTTTGTTAGTTTCGGTTAACAGGACGGTGTCGTCGTTGACAAAGAAACCGAATAATGTTTAAAAAATTTAATTATGTTTCAAATGGTGAGTTATGGAGAGCCAAATATTTACTTCTCCTTCTCATTATTCGTATTTTCATAGGCAAGTGTTTATGCTTTGTGTTGATTTCTTTATCACCTGCTCATTGGTTTATAAGCCCATGCACGTGAAGCATTCTAGTTTGCCAAGGACCAGGGAATGACCATGTATGAAGCACATACTGTGGGTCCATAATAGTAACTTACAAACGAGTGTTTCGGAAGTTTTAAATGTAGTTTGATATAACGGTTCAAGTCGTTCGAGGTCTTATACAACTAAAACAGATGCTTGTTTTACTTGGCATTGTGTAATTTGAGTTTACAAATAATATGCTTTCTACGCTTACTGTTGAATCGCTTAACAACTACTATGTTTCTAAGAATTAAAAGTGCATGAGTGGAGCCATGTCTACAAATTTTCTTCTCAGGATATAACTAGAAATAGTCTAAGGCGTTAATTATGTATGATTAATAATTATATCTGTGTTGTACGGAGCAATTTCAATTGTGACAGACGGAAGACCTTTTGGTCTAAAATACTGCAAACTCCCTTTGACTGATAAATATGAATGCCTAATGAAACACGCTAAGTGGCAATTCGATGAGACGAATTGCAGAAAGATAACGTAGGTACCATATACAGCAAAATAAAATGTTAAACGCAAAAATCATCATCATCGAATTTATTGATATGGCTTACGCCCAATCAACGAATAATTAGTAATTAGTACAGGACAGGTTTTATTTTTTTACGTAAACTTATATATAATCTTAATTATGTAAATGTGTAAGGCCAGATACGTTGTAAGGGTTTGTTTTTAAGTTCCTAAATCTGCTAAAAAACTTTTCGTAACTACACTGCTCCTGGAAACCCGGAAAGGAGAGAAGAGGAGGAAGAAGCCTGGAACGTAAAAAGTGGAATTGATAGCACGCATATAGTGCATGGTAGTAGGATAGCTGTGCCCCGCAAAACTGACACTGCTTCTCCTTCCAGGCTCCCAGATCAGTGAATTTACCTGTATTAAAAACAGAGTTAAAATTAGGCCGTAATTGTAATATTCTTCTAACTACGTACAAAGGTAACTTAAACTTAAGGTATGGTTCAGTACTAAACTTAAACTTAATTTTGCTGTAGTGTGGTATTGTTGTGGAATTTTGTTAAACGCAAAAATAAAGAACTTATTATTACTCCCACCGTAGATATTCCTATTTTTCCGCGAAAAAATAACTAGATCGACACCAACTTTTGACCGAAATTAAAGAAAAAATCTGGCTGATTTTTACAGAAGATTTTGGCTATGACGAATTTGATTATTTAAGGTTACGTTAGGTTTAAACGTACGGTTGTAGTGGTTACACTCGGCCTAACCGAACGAAAAGCGGTTAAATCTCACCTAACTTTGCCTTAAATCCGAATTCGGGAAAAATTCGGCCAAAGTTAGTTTGGATGAGTATGTTAATTTTTCGGTAAATTTTGGATTTATCTTTGGTAGTGTTAAATGATAGCCAAAATGAAGTCTTGCAGTCGGATGCAAAGGTACAATTCAATACTAATTTTGACTCGAATGTACTGTTGGTGGAAATAATTGTAAAATCTTTAAACCATTTTCTTTAAATCCTAGGCCTCAGCGATAAGAACAACGCAGATACGATAAAGAGGCTTCGGATTAGAAAGTAGTGTTTCTAGATTTACCATTATTTCCACCACCAACAGTACATTTGGGGAATAGGCTAGTACCTAGCACTGCTGCAATGGTAGCGTGAGTGAAAAAGTGTTGAGATGGCTGAGACGTGAACTAACGATTTCCCTCATGCACAAAGCACGGGGTTCATGTTCACCCTTTATAATAATTAAGAGGGCATTAAATCAGCATTTCAGAGCCGTAGTGACCCTAGTTGGGTCAATATAAAAATATACGTGCAAAAAAAAAATGTAAACAGAGAGAACATTTTTTGCGATGTCCAATACCTTTACATGTTACATATGTATAACATTAGGCATAATTCACTTGCGGCAAATATCCGAAAATCTAAACTTCTCCTTGTAAAACCCCTCACGCTGCCTGGTAGGCCGTGGTTCCAGGAAGTTCGTAACATTTAATGAATTATTCGCGGATTCAGTGTACTGTAAGTAAAACCATATCATATGCACAAATCGTAGAGCTGGAAGTATAGGTGTAGGTACTGACCGTTCTTAGACGTTTCTGTTGCATCAATTCCAACTTTTTTCAATTTCGATTGGGTCAGCATCATCCAAAACACTGATCTGACCGCTATGGTCTCAAAGAAAACTGAATTAGCCACCAATGAGCCTATGCAAACCCGACATGGGCGATGCGCTGTTCTCTCACATAATTCGAATTCGGTGCCGACGGCATGATTGAACCCATGCTACAATCACGATCCAAGCGCTATTGTGTCGACGAATTGAATGAGGCCCTGCCGGTGCCATTGGACCCGTACAAGCGCCGTCCGACCTCAATTGTCTTAAAGAATTCGATATAGGCGCCGTCGAAACGCTCGAATGTGGGTTGTGCTAAGCCCAAACACATGCACCGTCCACCATGGTGCGGTCCCCACTCATACCCATGTGACTCCGCAGAATATAAAGCCAAACAGCCAATCGTGGACCAGCTCCTCCCAATTAGTCAGCCAATCCTGGTGCTGCCCCAACGAACGTTATACGGGGGGGGGGCGGTATCCTGCCGAATGCCGAAACATGGGACACTTTCAGCCCGACAATATCCATAATGAAGCGGTCAAACATAAAAACTCCAGTTACCAACACGAATTGTATTTTGTATTGGATATTTACGTGTTTAGTTTATATTTGTTACAATAGCCCCGGCACAAAAAACATCGAATATTGTATTACCGATTTAATCTTCCTTTGACTAGCCAAACAAGCCCGCGCTAACGCGGAACGACTAACTACGCCTTCTAATTCTTTCCAGGCTGCAAGGACCATGGGTGTGTTTGTTTTATTGGAGCTGCTGAATATGGCGGTCCATGCACCCTAGACAGAATTAGAAAGCGTAGCTAGTCGTTCCGCGTTAGCACGGGCTTGTTTGGCTAGTTATACTAGTAATCGTGAAGTGTCTGTGCGTTTGTCAATAAAAGTGTAACGGACGTGTAAACAAAAACGGTCACATGTTGCCAGGGGCTTTGATGAACTTGCACGTACCAATTATAACCGGAGCGGTTTTTTGTAAATTTGACTTTAAGCAAGCCAAACTAAGGCTGAGTTTGAAGCTGAAGTGACTGTTTTCGTGACGACTCACTATTTATACTTAGCCTGGTAGTGAGCTCTTGCGTTTAGGCTCTAGGTACTACAGAAAAGATTGGGAATTCAAAACTACAAGCCAGTGAAATGGAAAATGGGAATTGAGCGATATTTCTCTAGTTGATGGTAAATATGCCGTAGGGATGGATTCATACATAGAATGAGTTTACATTTAAGTGTAGGCGCACGGTATTGTCTAACTATTATAAAACTAGATCAGTACAAAGTACTACAACTGGCCTCACTAGTTTGTACTTTCAGTCCGGATTACTATAATAAATTACAGTTCTTATCCCTATAGTCCAAACTCGCAGCAAGCTCCATGTAAACCCTTGC
>JAQFZY010000388.1:0-30184 GCA_034696285.1 Hypogastrura burkilli
GCACTTACACTTCTCTCTCTCTTGCTTTACACAAGTAGCCTAACCAAACTAAATGTTGTTTAATATAACCTAACTTTAAAAGTATTTTTCAAAAATCGACACATGGAGATTGAGATTGCGCAGCAATCTCAACTCCATTTCGTGTCGATTTGTGAAAAATATTTTGAAATTTCGGTTATATTAAACAACATTTAGTTTGGTTTAAGCTGTATAACCTAATCTAACTTAAATATATGAACTTACAAAGTGAAATCTACAATGATAAACTTTTGAGACTGTTTAATGCGGTTATTCTGTAGTGGAGGAGAGAACGGGAGGCGACAATACGAAGTTATAGCAATAGTCGCTGCTGTGCCGTGGTAGAGACGAAATGGGAGGAGACACCGTGGTCCCTAGCCCTTATTTCAACCCGCTATGGGAATAGATTCACTGGCACTTCACCTTCACTGTTCACTAATATGCAAACCTGTAAAGGAATAATAAGAAAACTAATAAGTAAGCAAGGATGTCAAAGTTAAAGTGAGAACTGACGAGAGTGCCGAGAGTCCAGTCAGGAGGAAAATAAGTGTCCTATTTCCATTTTAAGCATCTCCGGACTTGCTTATTTTTTTCGTCCTATAATTACAAAAAAAAGTGCTTGCGCTTGCGCAGAAGTGACGACTTATAAGACACTCAGAAAATAAGACAAACCATCTTTCTTATAAATACGCACCGGTGAAACTCCCAAATAAACCCCACTGTAATTGCTACTTTCAAAGTAGAGCACCTACTGCATGGCAATATACTGTCAACGTACTATCTAGTGCCGACAATTACTTCGATTTTGCGGGCGCTGTAGTTGTATTTGTGGCATGCACATGAACAATTTGCATAGTTTAATCTCTTAAATTATTGGCTTGCATTACCTATGGCGCTATGAATAAGGAAACGAGAAAAAATACAGATTAATTCATACGTAGGTAATGTACTTGCAATTACAAAGATAATTCCTAGCACAACTTGAGAGCTCAATTTATTGATCCGTATCAAAATACGATATACGATAACTTTCGCTAACAATTATGGGTAAGACACAAACTGACGTATTAATTTAATCACGGGTGGAAAATCTTCCACAAAATCAAAAATTTTCACCTGCGCTGCGATACTTCACTAAAATGCAATAATCTGTATTAAACTGAGAATTTAAAGGAAAACAAAACACATTTACACTTGTCTCCTCTCATTTCCTTCTTTGACCCAAAATCTTCTCCCGCGCATATTCGTTTCGTATGGATGATATTCGACCCATGAATGCAATTATACTTTTCGTGATGTGTATACAGTTCGGCGCATAATATTACGGTATATGATTACAGCATCATAATACAGTAGAAAAAGTTCAAGATTAAAAGTGAATTAACAAAGGGCCCTAACGATAACATTAAGCATGCGGTTCCTAAATTAGAGCATAAATAGTTTATAGGATTCAGGTTCAGAGCCGTATGATAAAGTATTTTTAAGATATACAGTAATACTTATAAATATGAACTAATACAAATGAAGCAAAAGGAGGGAAAGGAACATAAACAGACTAATAGACTACGCTCCTAGAAGTAAAAGTACAGACTACGGCTAGTGCTTCTAAATTACCACCAAATCATGAGTGGACGTGACCGACTTGAATTAAAAACAGCACCTCTATAGGATCTAAAAACGTGCTCCACAATTCGTGCATCGTCTATCTCGGAGAGCAAGGCAGCACAGGATTCCAACCGGGAAAAACATAACGGCGCACAGAATACCAAGGCAGCTAAAATCCTCTTCTAATACACCAACCTGTTAGGAGAATCCACAGAGTTATACCAGCAATAAATAGTCAATAGTTTCAATATAATATAAATATTAGACAGTATACCCGACACGAGGGACATCCTCCAACCAAAATAACTTGGGTCACGGGTATTGCTCTAGGCTCAGAAGTAACTGTTCCATATGACGGCGGATAAGGGCTCCAGCCAGGGGGCGGTGGTGGCGGGTTCGCACCCCAGGTCGGGGGAGCTGGTTTGGCTCCGGCATCTATGTATTAAAATGTCCATTAAAAGTACCTATCTATTAGTATACTTTAACAACATATAAATATATTTATATTTATATGTATGATATTTATATGTTAAATTAGCATTTACGAGTGTGTATACATTCAATTTGATACAGTACAGTAATGCATCTACATATAAATATAAATATATTTATATGTAGATGCATTAATGTACTGTATCAAATTGAATGTATACACACTCGTAAATGCTAATTTAACATATAAGGTATATGTACATATGTACAATAGTACCAACTGCCAACAAACCTTAAGTTGTGCCAAGTAATGTACTAATGTTGTAGTTAACATTTAAACTCACAAGGATTTCCATTTGCCTGTACAGTTGCTGGACCTTGAGCTGGAGGGGGAGGGGCTACGTAGGCCCCTTCATAGTATGGCGGAGGCGCCTGGTCATGGTCATATGCTTGGTTATTCATTTCGGAAAACTGGAGTCTTCTTTCTGCTTCTGCTTCTTCTGAAAGCACAATAAGAACAAATATAACACTTTCCAATCTAAATGAAGACGAAGTTGTCAAGTACTACACCATACACCCAGCAGCGCAGCGCAACGTACTCGCAGTGAACTACGCAGTACGTACATACATAGTGGATGGCACGTGGAGTCGAACTTATAGTTAGTATATATTTAGCATGTATAATTAAACAGATAGGATCAAATCTTATAACAATCTAAAATCTGAAAACAAAATACAAGTCAACAATCACCTGAAAACTGCGTCCGTATACTTTCTCCTTTCGATTTACTTACTAATTCCCTGTTAATATTTTGTATTAGTTCAAATTCAAACTAAAACAGCAAGCGAGTGGATATATTAGAAATAACAAAAAAAAATTAGTTTCCAAAATCAAAATCACTTCGTCTTAGCCAAAATCCCAAATGGTACGCAGAAGTTTTAGGCTTTCAAAATTACCACCGCCTTCTATGTATGTATGTACATATTTCTACATACATAGAATGTGTATGTACATATAAGAAAATACTACATACATACATGTACTAATGTACATACTTCATCTAGTATATGATTTCAGTTCTCTGAAGGACGCGGCTTGGGTTACCGTTGTTGTTGGCTTACAATTACAAGGATTTTGACTGACTTTAGTGTCATTTCCAGTTATCATTTGATGACGACGACAGTATGACTATGAGTCACTGCTAATGAAATATTTTCTCCCCCTCTCTGTCCATCTCCGCTACCCCCTACCCATATTATTGTACATATGTAGTATATTCTATTGCTTTGTACCATATTCATATGGGAAGGTCTTTAAATACGTATACTACCATAATTTACATTAACATTTACATAGGTTTTATAAAATATAACTGAAGGTACAGAACAGATATATGATACAGAGATATGTACAGAATACAGGTTGCACCAATGACCAATGTACTAGATTAAAACAGTCAACTGGCATGATTGCCTAAGCGTGGAACAACTGATACTAGCGCGCTTTGCTTTTTATACGACATGTGCATGTTTGTATTGTGTTACAAGGCACAACTAATAAGAATAGGTCAAGCGTTGGGGTCAGGGATTACGAAACCATACACAAATTCGAATTCATGGTTAAGATTGACGATATAATACTACCGCCATTGCCATTATATCAAGCAGGGTTGAACTCCAGAATTAGGTCCTGCTCTAACTACAGAGTTCACCAACCATGTATTCAGGTATTTATTTACTAAGTGTCGCCTTGGTAACGTAATTTTACAAGTTGATCACGCTTATTGACATCATGGAATTTTATAAACACACTCGGAGATACTATTTTGCGCGTAGAGATTGGGGGTTCCGTGTTACTTTTTTTTCATTCTTCCGCACTCAGTTTTATTTGAATTGAAACACCATAAAGGAATTATAATCTGTCTATTTAGTTGACCATTATTGACCAATAATACAATAATGGTAAACATGGGGATCCCTTCTCACTGTGCGCCTGGGGAGAATAAATGCAAGGAGACTCGTGGAGAAAATCCGTATGGAAGCAGAGTAAGTGTTTGTATTCATTTTCCCATTTATGTACCGTTTTACAATGGCTTGACCTTGACCGTATGGTGGTTTATTTGGTTCCCAGGTTCTGGTCCACAATTGGTACGAGGACCGTCGGCAGTTCCACCAGTACTGTACTCGATGCACTGGGCCAAGCCTTTACAGGACTGACTACTTGGCCCATCACGCTGAGGACTATGGAAATAAAAAATGCATGCCGCCAATTGAGTACGAGGCAAAGCGGAAGGCCGAAGGGTCCGGCTCCGATTTGCTCCGAAACCCCTGGGACTACTGCGAGTACATGCAGAACTACACCACGACCTATGACCTCATGCATAATTGGGAGCTTCGTCGAGCGGGTTGCAAGCCGAAGCCTACGCGGAAATGGTTGTTAGGGGCGGATGCTCTTTGGTTCCCTCAGCCGGATAATGCACTATCATTTGTAAGTTCAAGTTTGTATTGCAGTTATAGGCCACCAACAACTTAATAGGCATATATGTATATGTAGATGGATACTTGTCTTTTCCGGCAAAATCTGTATTTTTCGGCTCGAATTCCTTTACCCCTTACAATGTGAACTTCGTTGACTTGCAGGGCAATCTAACCCAGCTTGGGTTCCGGCAGGCGCCTCAGCTTCCAATGGTTCCAAACGACTGGAAAACTTACAACATGGACACGACGTATAAGCACAACTTTGGTCCTCCCCGGTATCCGGACGGCTATGTCCTCTGTCGCTATGCCACGCCAAAGTAAGCCGCGTATCAGCTTCAATCTATGCATTCGCCAGCCGAGAGGCCAAACCACCGTTATTTGAATTCCTAGATCTGTGTCCCGAGAAATCGCAGACATGGCTCTGGTCCGAAAGCCCGGCCTCTGTGACTCCTGTCCCTACTACATTCCCAAGGACGGGAGGGACAATGACGTCTGTCGCTACTTGTCCTGTGATAATGGGAAAATGTACTCGTACATTCCAAACGTTCCGCGTGCTCACCCGACTCTCGTGCCCGGTCACACGCTCAAGTCTAAGCTGCCAGTCCAAACGCTGTTCCCAAATTCGACTGGGAACTACGAGCAGATCAAGCGCCCGCCCCACCCAGCCCCAGTCCGAGGAGAACCTATCTATGAGTCTACCTGTGGACACTCTTGCGACAATAAGGAGCTCTGTGCTCAGGCACAGCAGGCCAGGGAATACAACCAAGGTCCGTATCTCAAGATTTAAACGAGCTTAAATAGCACACCGTGAGAGTATTACTAATAAACAACTTTTTACTTCTGTACATCATTGAACGGAGAGAATAAAGAAGGAAAGTGATACATAATAGGCTGAAAAGTCCTTACTATTCGTATTGGTTCGAGTGAATAGGTTTAAAACTAGTAGTCGAAATCGTAGTCTAGTGGGGACTTCTTGATCACTTCCACGAGTTTGGACTCCGCAGGGGCGAGCTGGGGCCTTGGAAGCGGCAAAATGCTGGCAGGTGGAAGGGAGGAATACTCTGAGACCTCATGGTAGGACATTTGCTTGTTCCGAGGGTCATTGGACTTGTACATACACTCCTCCTTGTTCATTCCTCGGGGATCACGGCAGACGTAGCAGGTCATGTCTCCCTTGATAACCTTCTGACAGTCCCTTCGATCTTTCTGGTCAAAGGTGCTTATTACTTTTTCCAAGTGCTCAGGACTCTCTTCGGGCCCCGAGTTGAAGTAAGGGGGTGGGGAGTAGTTGTGGGAGGGATGGGTGGGCTCCTTGTCAGGACTACTGTGATCCCGGCTCGGATGGTAGGACGGGCTCGAGGACTTGTCATGATGATAGGTCGGTCCGGGCCTGCCTTGGTAAGGCCGCTCAGGACTTGAAGCAACTGTAATATTTCAACAATTAGATTTCAGCCTGTGTTGTTAAACGTGATTTGATATGACGTAGTGGGATTTAATACGATTAATTAGAATTGAAGGAGCAACTGTAATGGAGTTAATTGGGATTAAATGGGATGAAAACAGGTTGAAACGGAATTTAGTGAAATGTATTGAGGTTGGCATTGACATTTGACAAGTTTTTTTCTAATTTAGTCGAATTTATGGAGACTTAATGGGATTTAGCTGGATTTGATGGCTTTACTGGAATTTAAGGGGATCTGATTGGTTGTATTTGGATAAAATGGGACTTAACGGGATTTGTTAACATTTAATGGGATTCAGTTTTGAATTCAGAATTTTGAATGAAGTCAAGTAATATAAAATACTTTAAGAATGTGACTCAAATTAATATCTCATAGTCCTAAGTCCTTATGAATCCTATTAAATCCCATGGAATTCCACTAAATATCAACAACTATCATTCGAGCAATGCCAGCGTCAGTCAATCTCATTAAAACCCAATACAACCTATTTCAAACCATTTCATCTAAATAAATTCCATTACATTTAATTAAAAAACGAATCCCTTTAATAAATCAGTGTATCAAGAAGTGGATTTTTATCCATTCGCTTTAGCCATCAAATTGCCTTACCACCAGAGGGCGGCCGGTGAGATGACGAGGCACCGGGACCAGGCGTTGAGCCGAAGGCATCTGGGAAGTACTTCTTGATATAGTCTTCGTAGCCGGCATCGAAACCGCCGCCCTCAGGCCCGTTGTCGTTGGTTCCCGAGAAAATGGGTCTATTATCTGTATTGGAGGTCCCAAGGTTGATGTCCCGTTCGAACTCTTTGGGGACCGAGAAGTCAAAGTCGAAGCCCTTGGAATCCTGTCCGGGATCCCTCCCAAAGTCAGCCGGCGGCCCAAAGTCAAACTCGTTGTTTTGTCCACGTCCACGCTGGTTGGGTCGTCGGGGGCTGGGTGGAGCGAATCCGTAGTCATTCCCACTCGGTTCGTTCCGATTCCCGGTGCTGCTGGGTGGTGAGAAACCATAGTCATTCCCGCTGGGACCGTTTCGATTCCCCAGGACTCGAACAGGCTCCTGACTTCGGTCTCCGTCGAAAAGCGGTGGACCCTCGTAGTCATTCGTGTTCCGTTCATTGGAGTTGGGGCTCCGCCCGTAAGAAGGGCCGTTCCCGTTCCTATGCTGACCTTCAAATTCGGCCGAGTCGTAGTTCCCCTCGTCTCCGTCCCTGTCTCCGTAGCCTGAGGCATACCGATTCCCTTGACTCTGGCGCTTTTCCAGCCTCTTTGGGAGGGATTCGCTGGGCGCAGTTGTGACAGCGACGGCTGAGGCAGAAGCCGTGAGTGATGGGTTCCGCCTGTGCCGTTCTCGACCATTATTCCGTCCACTGTGTAGTATACAGATCAGAACAAATTGTTTCATAATTCCGTTTATATGAAACGGAAAATTCAAACGGATGTCTATATTTCACGTGAATTTGTGTAAGATCTCGTTATGTTGTTGGCTCAAAAATGGATTACGTTTAATGTCAAAAAAACAAACATATACTAATTTTAAAAAAAAAGATACCTATATACACAAAAAATAATCTTTTCTGTTTTTGTTTAAAGAAAAGTTACGGAAGAAATGTGAGTTATTTTCTCGAACCTAAAGGATAAACTACGCAAGAAATATAAAATATTTTCCCCAAGATCCAAAACAAAATATCCAAAAAATGTAAACGGTTTTTGCGAACCAAAAATGAAAAAAACAAGAAATGTTGCCCTATTTGAGTGACCACTTACCGCTTGTTCCCATTGTCGTTAAAGGAAGTTGAGCTTGAATGGAAGTATGAGCCCTTGTTTGGGTCGGAATTAGAATCATAAGAGCATCGCTCAGCATAGCGGCCCTGCTCATCTTCGCAAACGTAGCAGGTCATTGGCTTCTTATTGCTCTTCTTCTGCCCGCCCCCGCCCCCACCTCCGCGCCCACCCCTACCCGCCTGTCTCTTATAACGAGAATCGTAGGTTGAGGGATCATAGGCTCCCTGATTTGGGTCATCGTAGGCCCCATACTCCTCCTCGTCGTCAACCACTTTCTCAACCTACCAGAATCAGTGGTTGGTTAGACACATACATACGTGAATTGAGGTCAGAATACCCATAGTTGGAATACTTACCTTTTTGCACTTGCCCTTCTGATTCGAAGACTCGGCCCCCTTGGGCTTTCCTGATGCTTGGGGAGCATGGGCTGTTTCTTGGCCAGTGGGAGCATATGTAGGGGGCTCGTTCCTGTCACCCTGGTTATAGTTCCCGCCGCTCCCTGACACTTGGTACCGACGGGGCGGTGGGCGGGGTGGGGGTGGGGAGTCGTCCCGCTCACCCCCGTAGTAGTTCCGGTCGTCATAAGGGTCACGGCTTCGCTCACGGCTATCAACCTGCCGGTAGCTAGATCGGTAGCGCGGGTTATCCGCGGCGGGCGCTGGGGAACTCTCAAAGTCCTCTCCATCTTGCCTGCCGCTGTACGTAAAGGATGGATAGGCCCTTGTCTGGGCGCCCTTTGAAGGTTCCGCCGATACAGATTCACCCTGATGAGTGTTCAAAGAAAACATAATTATTTTAAACCCTATGTCGCGGTAAAGATCACAAGAAAATTTGCAATGTGATTTCATAGGATTGTATACGAAATAGTGTTAATCCGAAATTATGCAATAATATGACAGTGTGTCGTTTAACGGGTTTTAAACGCAAATAATGTGATTTAATAGGATGTTGCTGTTTAACTGGACTTTTGGGCCAGGTTGGATTTAAGTAGGAAGAGTGTAAGATGCAGTGATATTTAATAGGCCTTTGATGTTAGGCTGATTTTTTTTATTTAATTGTGATTCTGCTATTA
Organism: Hypogastrura burkilli; assembly: GCA_034696285.1. Taxonomy (NCBI): domain Eukaryota; kingdom Metazoa; phylum Arthropoda; class Collembola; order Poduromorpha; family Hypogastruridae; genus Hypogastrura; species Hypogastrura burkilli. The sequence goes on from JAQFZY010000388.1 coordinate 8,851, forward strand.
ATTTGGACTTAATTGAGCAGAATTTGTGACATTCTTGTAAGAATACCTCAAAAATAAATATATTCCTAAGATTAAGTCACACCCAACCCCTCTGCAATATACACCTGTATTGGCAACCCCGCCACAGTTACCTGCCACTAAGTTACCTTGTAGTTTAAGAAATCCTGCGGTCGGAACCCATCGGCAGTTTCAGTTGAATCGAAGAGGCTCCGGAATTGGACCGTGGGATCCACGAAGCCGTCCTCACTATCATCCTGCGGTTTTCGGTCGTTCTGATAAAAAATAGGCAGGCTTGATTTAATCAGAAATCAAGTCCAAAAATTACCTAGTTTTTGCACATATGCGTACTTGATTGGAGGCTGACGATGAGAGGGAGCCGAATCCGGGATCGAAGTATGACTTCTCTGTTGACTGTCCATTTCGGAAGAAGTCCGGGAAGGCCTCCTTGGGCTTGGACTCGGAAGTGAATGGGCTGAGGGCGGAGGACTTCTTTGGCTCGTAGGCAGAGATGAAGGAATCGAAGTCAATGGGCTCCACGAACCCAATGTCTTCCGGCAGGTCGGCCGACGTTGTGGTTGGAGATCGCTGGGAAGGACTTGGCGGGTCGAGCTGTCTCGCCGTTTCCGCCGTATAAACTATGGGCTGGGCAGAGCGGGGAGTCGACTCGGGTGACCCCGTCTTCGACAGCGTCGATGGGATGGAGGTGAGGAGGAATAGGAACCAGTACTGCCAAAATAACACACTTTAGTTTATACCACAGGCTGTTCTACTATGTATTTATTACTTAATCATGCAAGTAAGCAGTTTAAGCATCCATTTTCAGACCGCACAAAGACTCTTAAAATTTCGTCAGTAATCATTTTACCGCAGTGCTTTGAGCAATCTGAATGTACAAGGCTACAGCAAAGGCGAGACGGGGACACCTATACTATAACGGTGAGCGGCAGTCAATTCTGCCGGAAATTCAAATGAAGCCCTACTGATATTTGAGCCTCAACTCGGTATCGACCTACTGCTTCAAATTAAAATAAACTAATATTTTTAACAACGGTGTAGTACGGGCTAATTACGTGCCTTAATGAGTAGAGCTTATTCGATTTGAATGAATAGAATACCTACCCAAATCGTAAGCATTAAAGTAAACCGAGTCAGATGTATACTGTAGGATTGTTTTATATTAAACCACATTGGATTAGCTGCTACTGTAGCGTTGGTGGCCGGCCAAACTGTCGCACCCGATGGGGCGAATTATAACCCTTTTCTTCATTTTACGTGAGGTTAACTTTGAAAAAGACGTTCAGCGAATATTTTTCCCGATGTTAACTTACTTACGGTTTTACCGCTTAAAGCGGTTTCAATTTAACCAACGTATAAAAATTCGCCGCTTCGGTTTCGCCTCTTTACATTCGCCACTATCGACACTGTTACAGTAAGTCACGTTAGATTAGGATTGAAAGATCGCGTTTTGCACTATAGAGAACGAAGTAATTCCACAGAATGCTGAAGTTTTTCCGCAAAAATCTAATTTTCTTAAAGGGAAAATTAAAGCTCTAAAAGCCTAATATAACGACATTGCACCTTGAAATTATCCCTGCTTTTTTGCATGCTAAGTTTCGACGAGACGTCAATGTCAGAGGATGTCAGGTGTCTGTGCAGGATAAATCGATAAATGTTATTCCCTTTTGATGGCAACTAATCATTTACAGAGAGACAACGGTTCAGAGCGTCAACAAAATGCCATCGGATGCAAAAGGCACAAGGGCTGATTCAGACTTCAATTGAGACTTTGCGGTTGACTTGTCATTGATTTGTAAGCCCTTTCCGCTCCATTGGGCTCATTGAAGAGGAAACTAGGTAATTTAGGCCCGAACTAAGCATGAGTCTTCCATCGAAAGTGAATTTAATGGCTCCTATAGACCTCCCTCAGCCCACTAGCATTGGACAGGTAGACGTAATAGTGTTACTGTATCAAATTCGGTTGTTTCGAGGTTCCTTGAGCCCCACTTCTGATAAATGACGTAAAAAAGTGGAGTGCTAAATCGTCAAAGGACTCACTGACTCAATCCCATTTGTACTGCATCAACCGGCACGCAGGAAGGGAAGGTAGATTTCACTTTTGTCACAGCTCAATGCAAATTGGGCTTGCACAAAAAAGGTGGCTAAGGATATGGTACCATTCCGAATTGAAAATTACTCCCAGCACCTCTCCCCATTATAACGAAGTATAATGCTAGGAATAAAACACTGACATGTTAAGCTGGGGAATTCCGAACGGGTGGCTTAACCTTGGACACCTTCCGGAGAGAACTTCGGCACTCCTGGTGTCACGGAGGTGACCCAAGGTTCCCTTGCGGCTTGTCACCACCTTTCAATCAATTCCGCAGGCAGTTTTGATGAATCAGTCAGCCTCCGTTCCATCGGAACTTGTGCAATAAAGTTTTTAAGTGCAATAATTTAATACTCAAAATTATCCCATATGCAATACTCACGGCGGGGATTACTCGCAGGCAATTGACTCCATGCTGTTATATTTAACGAGGTTGGAAACTAAAGTACACATGCGGAAAATAACAAAGACGGTAGCTTCTCTGTGTTATTGTGGGTGCTTACCTTAATTCGTCTTTTTTTAAAGTTTTATTCTTTTAATTTGTGATTTAAATATGCATGACATCTTATATGTATTAGTGTAAAATGTTCAGATTAAACGTAAACTATTTTATGTATTATATGCAAAATACATAGAACCGAACGAATTTTAATTTGGAACATAATTCCGCTAGGGGCGACTGTGAATGTAATTATGCGGAGCATTGATGACGTTTATTACAATTTTACAATTTGGACATTTCGAATAGATGAGAAACAAAAATTTATCGAGAAAGAGGAATTAACCATTGGGTTGTATTCTTCATAAAAAAAAGCGTTTCGGGTAAATAAACAATATTCAGTGGAACAAAAGTACATTTAGTAGTTCAATCCATCGTAATCCAACGACACTTTAACAGATCTAGTAACTGTAACTTAATCTTAATCAGTTCGATAAGAACCGTAATTGGAAGGTAAATATTATGAATTTCAATTTTTGAATTTCCGGCAAAAGCTCTCCGAGATGTTAAATTTTGGGTAGGTCGCTTTATTAAAACCCTTGTATACGTGAAACGCGAATCGTAAATTGTTCGTACTAACATTCCTTCATATTAAACGCATATTTCACCAAATACATAACTGAAATTATAATTTTCTTTAGACGAGATCCGCCAATTCGGTTCCTCTGCCGAAGTACATATTCGTTTTTACAATATTGGAAAATTTCCAAAACCGAAAGCTTTAAGCAACTTTAAATATGAAAGCAAAGAGCTAAGCAACAAGATTCAAACTCTTACCCGTAGATCCATATTTTCAAAATTCCGAATACAACGAAACAGCTCACAAACTAAAAAGTGTCCTCAAGTAAACATTGAACTAAACATTTTCTTCACACTTTAAGTCTCAATTGCTTCTTAATTGTCTCCTCTTGAACTTTAGAATCATGCTTGAGGCTCGATAAAAAACAGCTTACACAGCACCAATAGAGGAGAAAGTCCTAGCAGCCCAAAAACTGCACTGTCTTGGAAAGGATGTTTTCGATTCTAAGGCCAATCTCGATCTTCGAGAATGTGGCAAATGTACCAGCTTTATATTTAGCTCCCACTTTGTTGTGCTTGTTAGCCCTTAAAATTTTTGAGCCCAGGTTTTGGGCTAGGATTGTAACTGAGTGGGGGGATCCCCCCGTGCCTCAATCTCTGCCTGATACTCTCACGCTTTCTTCCCAATTAAACACTCCTGCCTGATCCCTCTATTACTAATTCTCCCCAAATTAAAGCGTGGATCGATGATCTAAGGCTCTGGCTCCATTTCATTGCCAATATGTCAAACTCTCATCAGCCCCCTCAGCAGCACTCAGCTCTTTGTTCGGCCTGGATGGTAGTCAAATCTAATTTACTTTTTGCTTAACCCCAGAGCTCTCATGAAAAGTTGGAGAAAATTACCATTGGGCTCGACTCGATGAGCACGTTCAGGACTACATTTTTTATTACGTTAACTATTTCTAATTTGTGTGAATATTCAAGCACCATTTCAAGATTTCAAACCTTTTTTACTCCATCCTAGTAATCTGGTGTAACTCTCCATCTTCATTATACATGTTGCGAATTCCAACACTCCATCATCGACTCATGTTAGCATTTTTGCCCCACCCGTGAATTACTTTCTTATTGCAAGAACCCGTGGGCTCCCTGTAATTTGTAATTACTGTAATAACTGTCAATCGTATGAACGGATTTCCAAATCAAGTTTAAGTGGCGTAAATACGGATTGTATGACCCTGTGCCCTTTGGGCTTAATAAAATAATGTGGAAACAATTTCTTTCGACTCAAAATATAAAAGCGGAAAATTCGAAAGAAATCGTGTTGATTCGTTGAGATAGGATTAGAGTTATATGTAGTTTGTATGCTAATCCGAACTCAAAGAAACCGACTTCAACCCAAACCCGATCCGATCGCTTTTGTGTCAGAGTAAGTAAATTAGTAGCGGTAGGCACAATTCGGCTCATACTACTGGTACCTATGCGATCCGATCACTATCGTCTCAAGTAAATTCGGTGCTTGGTGCGCCATTGCGCCGTCCCCCTGTATGGTCCCTTAAACTGCCACCTGACTCCACTCCGCCAACCCTTACCATGAACTTAAACAAAAGATCGCGAGCTCAATCCTACCAGGCGCAAGAACGTTTTTCTTTATATTTTCGGAAAACCCTTATAACTTGAAACTATCCGCTCAACTTTAGAGTAGTTATATATTTATTTGAGCCTTTACAAATTGAAGTAATCAGCGAGCAAAGTCAGTCAATTCGCTAAGCGCATATTAAAGTAAATGCACGCCGCGTGCATTTCTCTTTCCATAGTGAATAGCCTCGTGCAAGATGTCATAAAGAAACGGAAGACCGGGCTGACCGACCGTAAAAGTGCATTTACAAGTACAATCTACAGTTGCGATAATTTAATTTAAATAAATGATCCATGAGCATAATATCCTCTTCCTTAATTTTAGGCGTGAGTCCAAAACTGCAAAAACATTGCGTAAGGCCCACTGTGTAAGCTAAATTGCGTGCGACTCGCGTGTTGGTAGATTAAATTCCGTCCCATTTAGCATGTCCCGGTTCCCTACAACCTACAATGTATTTTATATTACTTCTTCGAATTAGTCTTCCATGCAAAATTCCCTACATGAACAAAATTTACGCCTGTTGAGAACCCCTCTACTTTTTTGAAAATCCACACAAAAAAGAAATAAATGTGGGAACCTGCGGTCGGCTAGTCTACAAAAACCTAAGACTACATAGGTCCAAATATATATTATTATACTAATGGTTGATGGCGCGGGTGGGAATTCGTGGGCATAGATGCATTTATATGTAATGAATAATGAATGAAAAATATGCATGCAACACTGTCAAAGAAAGACATCCCTTTTCTAAGTGTCACTGTGTCACTTTACACTGGCTAGGCATTCGAGGATTTTCATTCTTTTCCCAAGGTATCAGACGAAATGAAGAGCTTATAAATAATTTCACTTTAGGTTAACCCATCACTTCATAGCCAGAATTAAAATTGTGCACAGTTATTACTCGTTATTCAAAATATCTGATGATGAAAAATAATCCCGTAAAAGGATAATCGGCAAATGTACTTATTTTTCATGTTTCACAGAGATTTTTAAGTGAAATGTAGACTGATTAGCAAATCCCCAAAGTCAGAGCTAAAGGTTTGGCCTAAGCCCACAGACTAAGACTTATTGCTTGGGTCGAAATTTTAGACTAAGGAGAGTCAGTCATGAATAAATGTTTGGAACAAGAGGGCTTAAAGACATTTGGGTTTTTCAAAAAAAGAAGACCAGTTAATACATAGTAGCAGCTCAGGGTTAAATGTGTATAGTTACGAGGTTATACTATAAGAGGAATATTTAAACGATCACCTATTAATTCACAATCTCTCACCAATTAAAGCATATTTCCTCGCCAAGGTTTTGACATATTGTAAATAAGATAATTATAATTCCATTAATTATTGTAAGATAAATAATATTTTGCTCATAATAAGTTTCATATATGAATGGCGCGTAATTTGCTGTATTGGTGAGTAAATTTACTTCAATCGGTGAGATTTAAATTTAATTTGTGAGAGATATATCGAATTAATTGGTGATGGCTTAAATGGAAGCCGTTATATAATAAGGTACGTACAAAATTTTAAACATGCTGTTAAGTACTACTACGTACTCCAGGTACTATTATGAATTTTGCTAATATTAATTTTAAACAAGTTAAAATATGGAACACAGAGCGCCAAAGCCGCAGAGCTAGAACTTATAATCCCAAGTCTTCAGTCTATTTAACGTAATATGTGGCATTGTAGTATAAGGTTCAATTCACTTTTAGTTTGATGTGTTATTTGTGGAAATTAACGTTTCCTAGTAATCACGTAATTAGAAATAAATAGTACGATGGCTTGCAATAAATACATAGCATCATAAGCAGAAATCACAATGCGAATAATTATTTAGGTATTTCTTTTTCTCACGGGCCAATATGCAAGCTTCCTCTGATATTTACCACCTTCAAAGATCAATCAAGTCCTGTATTTAAAAGACCCTGCTAAGGTATAACTATTAAGTGGTAAGTGTAGTACAACTGACCGAGGCCGTTTTATTAGCTATTACTCTCTCGGAACAAGGGCAAAGAGCCTATTGCATACTTATACCTACCTATACGTACCAAAACATATTGAGTTACCTGTATTATTTAAAGATTTGTAACATTGTGGAAAGCAGACAACGCGAAACATTACTACTGAACCGTATAAATAGTACATACAGAGACAAACCTTCAGTTTCAGTTATCTTGTAGAGTTCAGAAGGAACCTCAACTTTCAAAAGGTTGACAGAGGGAACTGGTGTGAAAAAAATGAATAACTTTCTAATTCTTTCGTTCGTATTTTGTGTAACATTTGGGTTGAAGATTCGAGCAGGAGCAGAATGCCCAAGTTTGAAACTATTCACTTTTGTCTATGACATAAAGTATACATTATTTAGTAATATTAAAGCGTATTGAAATATAACTGGCAATATTACTCCCTTTCAGGTGATTGTACGAAGAAGAATTCATACGCGGATCCATGTGACGGTCTCAAAGCAAGAGGATTCTACTGGAGTGGGTCAAAGTGTGATACTTTCGTTTCTCCTAACTGTGACCCAGGGAAGAATGGGATAGGACAAGTCACGAACACATTTATTTGGAGATCGGCTGAAGATTGCGAGAATAATTGTAAATCTTGTAAATAAAGCAGTTATACACAAAAATTCGGTTTTCTAAATGGCATGAAATACCAGTGCGTTTATTAGGTACGCCATAAAAACTCTATAAAATAAGTAAAACTGTTACATTTTGGAACAGTATGAAGCTGCCGCGACTCCACAATCTCAGTCATAGCTCTGTACTCTTCTTGGCATATTTGTACTTAAGGTTCTGGATCCGTATTCGAAGTTGTCGAATGTCTTCAAGGGCCATTTCGTGGAGTCTTAGGTAGGGGCCTCTCTTCTCGATTTCCTGAGTTGTAAATATCAATTGATCAGAATTATTAACGCGGTGAAAACATAACACAAAATGCGTTGTTAAATAATATACATGCACTGAATACTCCGCTCACGCAGTCGACACGGAAAAGCTGTAGTCAGTAACGAGTCGCAAATAAATTCTTAGGTTGATATAACAGATTTATTCTACTCTCTTAAGATCAAATACGTATGCTTTTACAGTAACTTTGGTTCCCATATATTAGCGTAAGTGTTAGAAGCTTTAGGTTGGTGCGCTAGCCTGTGAGGCAGCAAAACTAAATACTGCGATTACGGTCGCCAAGATTGTTCGTTTAGCAAAACTTGACTTACGTAATTGAATACTCGACCCAGCATTTCCATAATGCTCTTATTGGTTTGGGACTTGAAGGGACTGAGCAGCTGGTAGTACTTCTCATTCTTGCTAATTTCATTAATAATCTCTTGTCGGTGGTTGGAGAATTTCTCAACAGCCTCCAGGAGTTCTTCAGGTTCTTCAGGCTCAGCTTCTAACCATTCCTCAAGTTCTGTTATTCCATATTGCAATCGAAGGGACTCCATCTAAAAGTATTCGTTTAAGTAAAGCTGTTAAACATAATATTATACTCAAGAATATAAACGGAATGAAAAGGAATACAAAGTTCTACATTTCTTGCCATCCCCTCCAACTTCTCGTACATGGCAGCAAGGTCAGAGTACATTTTGAGAATGTCATCAAAAACAAAGCCCTTCCCAGTTTTATTGAAATACTCCGGATCCTGATTGACTGGCGTGATGAAGACCCCCTCATAAATCAGCATTCGAATGCTATCATCGTCAAGCAAGGCCGCATTAGACTCCACTATTTTATTGCTACTTTTAGCCAGTGAAATCCCACGGCTCTGATTCTCACGAAGGAGCCGGGCGGCCTGAAAATATGCAATTATATTAAATTAAGTAATGCCTCCGAAATTGAAATAGGAAAGTAATTGTATTCAAGTATTGTAATTTGTAATGGACTCATACTTCAAGTGTAATTTGGAGCAACTTCTCAAACTCAATTTTATCTAGCTCTCTAAGCGTGGTCGTCATGAAGTTAGTTGGTCCGCCGGGAATATGCTCCATTTTCTCATACTGGCTAGTCTGAGTTCGAATACTTGCGACGCGCTCGAGTACAGGCCTCATTTGGGTTTTGATCAGTTCTATTAGCGGGTCCTCCATCAGGAATCTTGAGAGCTAAAGAAATATTTTAATGTTAAATATACATATCTAAAATATTTCCTTAAATATGTAATCAAACCTGAATTTCATGCGTAAGGAGCTGCTCACAGACGTCCACGTTTTGCCTTAAAATTTGGCTCATTGTCATCCTTGAATGCCGCCTAGTGTAGTAAGCGTAATAAAAACTACCTAATACAAGTAGAGGAATCCCAACAACTAACACTAATTTAAAAATGAATCTCCGGCTCCGAACGCCACGATTCTGGCCGTCTTTGTACTTATTGTTATTCCTATGCTGCTTCGATTTAATACTGTTAGCGCTCCTCCTACTCTGTATCCTTCGGGGTTGAGCTGCCATTTTAAAATTAGAAAACCAATAATAGGAGGAATATTAAAAAAAATATAAAAACACAGGTATAGTGGCTACTCCCGTCGTCCTACACTCATTTGCCAGGTATAGGTCTAGGTATGGGAGAATCTCACAACAAGAGGCAGGAAAGATTCAAATCCGGGGCCTGGGAAGATCCCGTAATCCGTTAAAGGGTTCTCCCTCGCGGCCAGACGCAATGTAGCCTATAGTCATCCGCATCCCTATACGATTCTCTAAAGTAAAAGCATTGTGCTTCAATGTCTCATGAATTTTACGTTAAGCTCGCACAACGAAGCTAATTCCACCATAATAGGACCAAACTATTCAATATCACTTCGCTTTAGCTGATGCAAGGCTCAACGCCATAAATACTGGGAAAAAATTCTATTCAAATCTTACAGAATATGGAAGTTGGACGCGGGAACTTGATTGGATGATGATTCGTTAGATCAAGCCAATCGTCAATTGTCACTGTGCTGTGTATCCTACATAATCCATAATACACTAATAAGGCTTAGGCTAGGCCTGGCTTGAGGCTTATAAAATACAACTCGTGGTGGCAATATACCTATATAGGCATAGGATTAAGAATTGCAAAACTTATTATACATTTACACATTATATCATGAATTCTAACACTTTGTTTAAGCATGTACTAAGCTTTGGATTAAATAAATATTGGAAGAATACCTAAGCTACCCTTAGCCTAAACTGAATTATCAAAAAATTCTCTGATGTTCTTAAATCTTAAGAATGGAACACCATTTAATAGCTACAATTTATTATCCAGTTCCGAAATACCATTTAATGGCAATTGATTATAATATAATAGATTCCGGAACATCACATAAAGGTTGCAATAAGTTAATTAGTACAATGGTTTATAGTATAAAATATACATTAAAAAATCAGTAATTGATTATGATTTGTACGTATCTATCGCACCACCGGCTTAATGATTTTTGTCTAAAACAGAAATTATTATCTATTCCTGAATCCTGAACAGTATTTTATGGTCAGTGGTCATGATAGGTTAATCAGTACAATGGCTGACCGTATAGTATACAATTCATTAAGATTTCTATGTGACTAGAAGGCTACCTGAAAATAGACGTAGATAACTGTAACTGTCGTACAGAACTAGAAACTACAAAAGGTAAGTAACTAGTTCATATTAATAATAGATGAAAGGAATAAAAAAGGGACGATCAAGTCAAGTACATTACGAAATAATCTCGGCAAGGAACTCATTTTTCAAGGGGCAGTTCATAAGTTTAGTAATGGCAGGCCTCACCAGTCTCTTCACTGCTTTCGATGTGCATGACTTTGGGGTCAAGCAGATGAGTACGTTTTCAAGGAGTTTCATAAAAGAAAGCAATTCTTCATGGAGGGATGACTTCGGAGGATCCAGACAGTATTGCCCGTTAGTAATTTTACAGCTTTCACGCAGAATTGCAATTAATTTCAGGATATGGTCTCGACACTCGATCGTGTTATAATGGGAGCTCCGTACTGTAAGGAGGAAGTCTGTGAAGAAAAGTTGACGTAATACTTGACCTGTTAGTAGGAATAATAAAATTGTCAATTAAATAAGGGCTTCATAATTTGAACACATGATGACAGAAATTAAGTTTCGATTAAAAAATTAGGCTCACTCCTCGCCTGGCTGTATCCAGGTCTCGATTGATTGAGAAAACGAAGAAGCATTTTGCAATGGTCTCGCATTCTTTCATAACATCTTCCCTTAGTTGCACCAAAGGGTCCACTTAAATCCCTTAAGGCAGACACCCCGTTGTAAATCATTGACTCCACTATTTTCCTAACCTCAATTTCTGACAACAGGAACATATAGTGATTGGGATGAAAAGTGAATCTCCACCTGAGCCGAAACTCGTCGTGACTTGAAATAGTTACAATTGAACGGAGCTCATTCTCAGCCCTCATTAAGATTTCTCTAACTTCGAAGAGCTGAGCTGTTCCGGAGCAGTGAGTACACTTCCATGTGTACAGTCCATGCCTGTAGATTGGAAGGAGATAACCCGGTGTGCAAAAGTTGCATTTAAGAGCATTCGTAAATGTTCCACAATCAGTGGGATCAGAGCATCGGGGACAGGAACAGAAGAATACACATTTTTGTCGGAGAAGGGCTGCACGTTCCAATTTACCCGTGAACGGATCTGGGACCAAGTCAACTGAGAGCGGTATGTCCTCTGGAATTGGGAGAGTTGATATGAGACTCAGTGTGCCGTCCGCGGATGTGGACTCGACGTACTCACAGTTTGGGACACAGCTATGCGATATTTTTGAAAGCACAGGATAAATGCACTTGAACCTAAAAGTAATCAATCGCACAATATACAATATATCAAGTCAGACGTCAACAAATACATTTGGCGACTTATGTTAAAACAGTCAAGCTAACGCACGTCGGGTGTTTGTGGAGATTTGCAAATCCCATCACGAGTGCAACAAGGGTAGCATTCATAAGCACAGTTTCGTCTTGATTAAACATTGACGCGATTGGAAGGAGTTCCAAATAAGGCGATTTCGAAATAAAGCTGAAGTCACGTCCTTTCTTGTAGGTCTCGATTCTTGGGTCAGCCACGAGATCCATTACATCACCGAAGAGAGGCTCGTCCGTTTCCTTCAAACGAAGGATCCGCGTCACAGCGATGTCTAAGTACAAGTCACGTACGGATTTGTGAGGTGGAAGTTCGTGAGCCCTCTATTAAATAGTTAATTATATTCATTACAAAAAATAAGTTATGTCATGCTAAATATAATATTTTATATATGCCTATAAATATGGGAATTGATTTATTTTTAGCAGGAATAAGCGTGTCCAAGTCAATAGTATATATTCCGAATTCCCCGCTTACACATTCAAAAACACATTCTCAATTCTCACCTTTCTGATTCGGTACAGTAGCTCACACTCATTATCTACATGATCTTTCTTCTTTTCACAGGCCTCACAGCAAAGTGGGACTGAGCACCTTCCGCATGTCCAGGCAAGCCCTGAGTCTCTGATTTGATAACAGCTAAAACAGACTTCCGGTACCGTTGGCGGCCGAGCCGGTTGCGAATTAAGTAGGTTCCCTTGACCAGCAGACTTGAAGTCCGGGTTTGGAAAAGTAACGGCTGGGGTCTCCGTGTCAAGCTTCTGACCAGGCTGTATCCTGGAAACTGCCCTGATATTAACATCTTTTCGGTCAATGTAAATGTTGCACTGGAGCTTATGACTTGGCCAGTCTTGCGATTGGTGCTCAAGTGAGCAGTAGAAGGCCCTACTACAGTTTGTGCAGTGGCCCTCAGATAGGAGCGAGCAAGAGGGATATGAGCAGGAAGTCGTCAATTTCCTCGAGGATACCCATGAATTCTTACTCTTATCTTGGAAATGAGTCCTTTTTCTTGAATTGAAAGGGTCGTAATCAAAGACGGAACCAGGCGGCATTGTTCTTCACAAAAAATTAACCAAAATCAATATTGATCGTTTTGGAACTTGGAACCTTGAAATCTCCTCATAGTTCGGGTACGATATCGTTGAACTTTTTCCGCGGGCAAACCTGAGCCTGGCTTCTCTCCTCTGTGAGCCGCCTGACTGTTGTGGCGCTACGTGAGGAATATCCGTGGCTCAGGTTTAGAGAGTTGAGGTCCTCGACTACTGACGCTATTGCCATTGCAGCCCAATAATCCAAAATCCACATTCAAAGTGGGACGCTAAGCATGAGCACTGAATCCATAAGCATTATAATAATTTCTACAATCGCTTTTTAACTGCGCGCCAAAAGTAAACGTTGAACATTGAGGAGATAATGGTCATGCAAGGTGTTATTTGATATGGTTAAGTACGTGTAGTATACCTACCTCCGCCTGGTTATTCGTACTCTACAGGTTAGTAGTGCCTAGCGGGTAGGCCAGTATACTACACGGAGGTATGTTTCATATCAAATATCTAAGGTGAAGGTATGTTGTATCTGTATGTAGTATGTAGAACAAAAACAAACCCTACCTGTTTTCTGTATACCTGTTGTGTGAGTGTCACGCTTGACAGCCTAGTTGGTACCGGTATTAAAATAGCCAAAGTTGTCAACTTTGAAAACTAGTATTGGATCACCTTGTCTTACTTGTTAGCTCAATTGCCAATTGCCAATAATGTTAACGCTAACAATAATGACCTCTAACCTGCTGCAAATTACCCGGAAAAAGAAAAAGGATAAACTTGACAAGTAAAGCGGTACAACTATACAAGCTTTCTTGCATGATACAAAATGTAGGCAAAAAACTACAAGTCTACCCACATTTGTACGAAATTTGCACACATATTTTGCTACAAGCCTTGCTACATGCATCCCACAAACCTACAAGGCTTTCCATTCCGACAATATGTAGAAAGTCTTGAAGGTTTCCTCCCACTATTTGTCCAAAAAAATTAGTTTTTTTTCTACACAAGTGCTCTGACGAGCTCATGCGTGTAGCCCTGCGTGCCACACGGAATGTTGAATCACTACCGTGAAACGAAGCACAACAGTGAAACGAATCACAACTCTGAACTGAATCATTAAAATGAAAAGGGCTATGACGAGCTCATGCGTCTAGCCCTACGTTCCACACGGAATGAACAATAACTACCGTGAAATTAATCACAACAGTGAAAGGAACCCAATTATTTGCTAATATATTTAAATTTACGATTTTTAAAAAAGTTTTGAAAGGAATCGATTATGTGCATTTTAGTGTACTCGAATCAGTTTCTAACTCAAATTGACTTTGTCGACCCTTGCGGGTCCCCTCAGGGTCGTGAGACTACCGGTAGGCCAGAAAACTGGTTTGTCAAAACTGTATTCATGATCCCTTGGCCCATACGGTCATTTTTTATATGTTACATGAGATAATGTGGTCGGGTTGGCCGTGGGTGACCTCTTCGATGTCACCACGTAACCCTTCAAAAGTCAAAATCGAAAATGCATTCCTAGCGAGTGACCCTGCCTGGCTTTGGGTATCGGAATCCGTTGCTAACTCGAATTCCCTCGGGCGACCCTTCCGGATCGTGGGGCTACCGGTAGGCCGGAAAACTGGTTGGACAACTATTCATTATGCCGCTCATTTTTCGGTGTTAATGATTTCAAAATATGTTTTCGCTATGATACAGTGGTGGTATACGCGGGTCATAGTGTCCCAAGTAGTACTATCTTATCCACCAACATAACTCGATTAATTTGTTTCCATATAAGACAAAAATAATTTGTGTGTACCCACCTTTGAAGATTTCTTTGGGTACCTTACACATGCGCAATGGACCAAACCAAGTGTGTTCTAGTATCAAGGTAGAGTCTAGTATAATGTACGATACATTTTTTGTCGGGGTCGGATCGCCAGATAGCCCAAAAATTGAAAATTTTAGTCTTAACCGGTAAGGTTCTTTGTAAAAATTCCGTTGCATCATAATCGGCTTTTACTGGTTGCTGGTAGAACAACAGCGTAGAATTATAGCTGAAATTGTCTTATTATGCTCAATTGCATATGAACTGTAAGGAGCAGTTTGGGGTGTGACGGACAGACGAAAGACGGACACCAACATCATCCCATATACATATAACATTTTGGTCTCAAATTTAGTAAAAAGTGAACACAAACTTGTGTTCGCGACCGCATCATATAAATGTATTTGGCGTTCATATTTGTGGTGAATGTACGAAGGCTTGATTCTAATTTTCAACCTACATTAAGTACGAAAGCTAATTTTGCCCGACAATTTGTGGGAAGAAATATATGTACTCTCGATGCTAACAATTGTAGATTCTCTTATCAGCGTTTTCAACTCCGACGCCTCGGATTTGTATGTATATCTGATATCTGAGGCGTCGGAGTTGAAAACCCTGATAAGAGAATCTACAAAATTGTTATTATTGAGAGTACACCAGCAATTTCTTACGCTTCGTAGGGATTAATGGGAAGGCTTGTGTACCTTTGTGGGATGTAGGAAGATTTGTAGCTTTTACCTACAAAATGTGGGAAGGCTTGTATGTTTTCTCCTAGATTTTGTTGGATAAAAGAAGACTTGTATTTATCGGCTAAGCAGCTGACTGAAGGCAAGAACAAGCGTTGGAATTTAAAAGGCCGGTATGGCGCGAAAGTCATCATGTAAAAGAGGCGGGAGAAAATCCTTATTTAAACACAAGGGAATTGAATCTGCTTTCTGCTTTTGCTCAACGTCTACGGAATGTCCTTCTTAGAGTAGTTAAACAGTACCAACAATAATACCGAACCGTATTTTTCGCCTAGCATTATTTGGAGTTTATACTTTTAAGTTTCAATTTGAGTATCCATAACTGTTTAAATAAAATTTTATGTTTTACAGTGTTCAAGTCAACGGCGGGCGGAAAAATAGGTGCGCAAAATAGAATGTGTTGATTTACAGGTGGGTAAGAGTAAATGGTAAGCTTTAGTCTAAACCAGTTCCTGTTTTCAAACTTTTGTAGTAACCCATCATGACCAGTGACCCTCATTGACTAAATTATGTAAAGTGAAACGTAAAGAAATAAGTATTGGAGTATATAGTTGTACTCGATAATAGCTGATACTTCCAGTTGACAACAATTAGACTTTAGTAACCCGCGGCCAATGTGGAGCCTGATCCTTAAGACGCTCCTAATCCTAATTGTAATTGTGTCCGAGCTAAGTGAGAGAGACTTCCTTGTCCTGGGTTCCTTTTTCTTTTGTTTCTCCTGCCAGACATTCCTTCTTTTGGTCACACTGCTTTGGTTGCCTCCAGGAGATGTCCAGTGGGCCTTAACTGGTGCAGGAGTTGATCCAACAAGGCAAACGCAGCCGGTACTGTAGTGAAGACTGGAGACTTACACGCCTTATTTGAATTTCAAGTGCTAACTTACTGTAGTCGCAGTCAGGCAGATAGGTACACCTTGAATTTAGCCAGTAAAATACAAAAAGCTTCCAAGACTTAGAGACGGATAACAATACGGCGTAATGCTAATGCTAAAGGCAACTGTAGTCTGAATCGACAGGTGCAGCTAGGTGCAGCTAAATTTTGGATATTTGGATTGGGGGCTAATCGGGTTGCAAGTCACTGAAAATGTCGAAGAGGATTGGAGCAAATTTTTCAAATCCCCCAACAGGCCATAGGCACTACACAAGGCCAAAGACACCAGCAGAAGAGTTTATGTCTTATTTGCAGAGTTTGGGCTACACGCTAGGAAAGTATTCAAAGCCTGAACACTATGAGCATCTCTTTCAAGATAAGCAGTCGACGGATGTGATCAGGTGGCTCATGAAGAATGTTAAACCTTCAAATATTGTAGGAAAGGAGGAGTTGAAACAGTTAAGCCTAAATCGATTAGCAGGCATATATTACGCCAAATGTGATCGGCTTCCCTAATTCATGCTATTATTTTAAATAAAATTTTTAAATATTTTGCGCGTAATATCTGTAAAGGTTCAAAGCCTTGGAGTCCAAGGGACAAGTGTTATATGGGGCTGAGCTCGAGGATGCCATCAAGAGTGTGAAGGCCAGAGAAGCTGCATTAGCTGAAAATGACGAAACAGAATTAAAGAAAGGCGAGGAGCTGGAACTGATGATTCAAATGAAAAAAGACAGTATCGAGCGATTGGAGCGTCTGGAAGCTCAGGTTGAGTAAGTGATTTTGTGCTTAATTTCTATACACACAAATAGTGTAGCACGGGTCCGGATTCCGAGTCTGGACCCATCACTTTGGTTCAAGATTTTCTGGACCCCTCAGGTTCAACGTGACGAGTCGGGTCTACTGTTCCCCTTTCAATTGTAAATTGGACATAGACTCACTGAAATATTGTAACAAAAAAATTTTTCAGATGAATGATTTTTAGCTGTTATATTTAACGTTTGTTGAGTTCAGCATTGCTCGTTTTATGTTTGCGCTACAGTTACTTCAAGTCCAGGTCCGCGTCCAGCTCTGGTAAGGGTCTGGTTCTGGTTCCTCTTAAAACTTCACGGGTATGGGGCTGACCAAGAAACCGAACCGGAGTCAACGGGCCCTGACATCTATTAGACTATTCTCAGGTTCGGGTTCGAGTCCGGTTCATCCGGAACCGGATCGTGCGCTGCTCTAGAACGACTTGTCATAATTATTAATATGAAAAATTATCATTCAATTTCCAGCAACATGATGGCAATGAAAAAGAGACAAAATAGTGTCCAGAATTACGATGACGAAGTCTGGATAAAAAAGGCTGAATATTTTGATAATAAAATTCTGGCCCAACGCGCGGAACTAGCTGAGAAGATTGAGGTTCTTAATTCAAGCCTGGATACAATTCTGCGGCACTTAAAATTGTGCTCTGAAGAGGTAAGTTGATGTTTGATGTTGCATGTTAATATATGTATTACTTGCACGTTACCCGATGTTACGATCAGGGGGAATAGGCGCAACGGAAACCTGAGAGACCGAAATAGGAGAGGGGTAACTCTTCGAGTACCGTTTTGCTTGTTATAACCCGATCCGACAATTATTGGCTCAAGGAAATCGAATTCGGGGCTGCGGCAAAACTGAGCCCGTTCAAATCCGATCCGACAATTATTGTCTCGAACAAATCGAATTCGGGCCAGCCGGCACTACTGGGCCCGTCCAAACCCGATCCCATCACTATTATCTCAAAGAAATCGAATTCGGGCCCGTCGGCACCATGAACCTGTCCAAAACCTAACGTAACTTAAAATCAATGTTTACGGAAACTTTCCGAAAATTTCCGAACCTATCCTATCCTAACTTAAAATCATTGTTTCCGGAAAGTTTCCGAACGTTTCCGAACCTAACCTAACTTAAAATTAATGTTTTCGGAAAGTTTCCGAACCTAACCTAACTTAAAATCAAAGTTTTCGGAAAGTTTCCGAACCTAACTTAACTTAAAATCAATGTTTCCGGAAAGTTCTAGAAAGTTTTCGAAACTAACCTAAGAACTAAAATTAATGTTTCCGGAAAGTTTCCGAAAGTTTTCGAACCTAACTTAAAATCAATGTTTCCAGAAAGCTTCCGAATCTAACCTAACTTAAAATCAATGCTTCCGGAATGCTTCCGAATCTAACCTAACTTAAAATCAATGCTTCCGAAAAGTTTCTATAAGTTTCCAAACCTAACCTAACTTAAAATAAATGTTTTCGGAAAGTTCCCGAACCTAACTGAACTTAAAATAAATGTTTTGGAAAGTTTCTGAATCTCACCTAACTTAAAATCAATGTTTCCGGAAAGTTCCCGAACCTAACCGAACTTAAAATAAATGTTTCCGAAAGTTTCTGAATCTAATCTAACCTATAATGAATGTATCCGGAAAGTATCCGAACCTAAACGAACTTAAAATAAATGTTTCCGAAAGTCTCTGAATCTAACCTAACTTAAAATCAATGTTTCCGGCAAATTTCCAAAAGTTTCCGGACCTAACCTAACTTCAAATAAATGTTTCCGGCAAGTGTCCAAAAGTTTCCGAACCTAACCTAACTTCAAATCAATGTTTCCGGCAAGTTTCCGAACCTTCCGAGCTCTATTGCCTTACAGAATTTGTTCTCGGCGCCGCCGACACGCGCGAACGTAATTGGCTTGGCTTGGCCCCCAGCACAGGTACCTGCCTCCATGCAGCCGACCCCTCACAGACCCACGTGACTCTATACCTGGCCAGTGCGCAAGCGTATTCTTCCATGCCTGGCCCCATACACCGTCACCCGACCCCATGCTGCCGACCCCTTGGCATAAGGTCTCGAGTTAAATTCCTACCAGGTGCAAATTTGTTTTTGCGAAAAGTGCAAAAAGGTATCACTCATTCGGATCCGTACAGTAGTTCCAGAGTAGATAGCGGACATATATATACATACATACACACCCACACACCAACGATTTTATGTATAGGTATATAAATTTGTAGTACTTTCAAGTTAAATAGAAAACTACGAAGCACTAATTGAAGCAACTAAGCTGAGGATTGGGATTTCGAAAATATTTAAAATCTTAATTCTCAACTGTTTGTGTTAAACAGCCCAACATGCATCCACTGTTCTTCGCCCAGATTTTCTCGTCTTCAGGACTCATTAACCAAGAGGAGGCGTTGATGTCAAGTATCCGAAGCTTGGTCGCAAACTACGGCACAGATTTAATAGAGTCGGAACACAATGAACCTGATCCACTTTTTGTCGCTGAAATTAATCGGATCTTCAACGAGAACGTATCTGGGCTGCAGAGGCTCCGGCATGTGATTGTGTATGAGGCGATCAGAAACCTGGAGCTAACAACTGCTCACAAAGTTCAAATTGGGTTAGAAGCAAAGATGGGAGAACTTAAGCTCGAAGCTGAACGGATTTCGAAACAAGAGAAGGGAATTCAGAAGTATGAGAGATATGCAATATAAATATTCCTATGATCTCTAGTTACAGTGATACGTTAGAAGATACTTAGATAGTTAGATAGCATCTAAATATTATAATCAATAATATAAAGCAATATAGCCAGTGACAGGTTTAACTGAGCATAGAACGGTTGAGACCAATTATGTACGTCTACACGTTTATTTGCTATTATCATCCAACATTTTTCAATCAATATATTTTTTATTACTGTTTTAGGAAAATGATGGCCGAAATACATCGAAAAACTGAACTACTTCAATCTTCTGTGGATGAGCTTGAAAAGAGAAAAACTATAGAATTAAGTACAGTTCTAGGCAAAAATCTGGATGAAGAAATGAAGGCACTTCAGGATGTTAAGAAAGTCTCGAAGGTTAGTGAGCGATATGTTTCGAGATAGGGCGTTCAAGCTTTATACAGTTCCAGTGCGACTTCGTTGCGTTATATGGGATTACCAAAATTATAAATATTCTACGAGAACAGTTGATCCAGACTCTGGTGTACCGTCCCAAAAATACCACTTAGCTTTTGCATGATGGCTGTGTAGTGTACTCTTCGCGCAATAAATAATATTAGCCATCCATGTTTTTTAGGGGAAGGTTGACAACTTCTTTCAAGACATTATTGAGGTAATGGTGTCGCAGAGGTCTCGCCTCGAAATTGGTGGATATCTACTCAAGCTTCAAACAGCTGAATGTCAAACACTGGAGAAACAAATCACCAAGTTTGGGGCGGAGATGAACATTTTAAAAGAGGTAACCAAGAAATTGTAATTTACCAATAGTATCCAAGTTTATTGCCGAATTAATAGATCTATGTATAATCCGTATAACTTGTTCTTACTGGTCTCGCACAGTTGAGCGATTACCAAAATATACAAGAGCCCCAATCTTCACTGCTGACTCACGTACTATCAATTCTTGGAATATCGGTCTCAGTGTTACAAAATCCAGTCTCTGCATGGAGCGCACTCGCTTCAATTCAGCACTATTCAGAATTTAACGAAAGTGAATGTTGGGATTCTGGGGAAACTCAGCTGGAGAGCGGTTATAAGAAGCTTCAAGAAGTTCATGTAGAATTTGATAGAGTCTGGGAATCACTTAGGACTCAGCCTAATCCTGAGGATGACCTGATCAAAATGTTGGGAGACAGCAAACGTGAAGCGAAACTTCAGCTAAGTAACGATGCTTTAAACAGAGAGTGTGCCGCCGAGGTTAGTAACCCATTTGAAGACATGTTGTTTCATACATATAAAAAAGTATTACATAATATGACGGTCCTGTACGTATTTTCCTAGGAGGCGATTGAACTCCGGAGGTCACACACACAAAATATCAACATTTTCCTGGCAAATCTCTTAGGCTAGCGCAACCAATTAACCAATACAAATAATTCAGTATTTTGTATGAATTCCGATGACATTCGCTTCCGTGTTTAAAAACTCGCAACTCGTAACCATTATTTACTCTGAGCGCGAGAACAATGTTTCTTTACTCGACAATGATCGCTAAACTAATTTGGTTTCTATTTACCATACTGGAATTAAATAGTGAATATGATATTTTACAATACTAGGAAAATAATAAATATATGAATAGGAGTTCGTATTTAATCTAAACAATATCATATTACAGATTTACAAGTAACGACCTCGCCTTCGGCTCGTGTCTTATACTTGCGCACGCGGCTCCTCCGCTTAGCGCGGTTGGCTCTACGCTTGGAACGAATTAGTA
>JAQFZY010000389.1:0-30115 GCA_034696285.1 Hypogastrura burkilli
GGAACATCTAATACGCGAAACACTTCGAAGTTCCACATAAATAGCATATAACTGCTAAAATGGAACCTACAATAAATGAAATCCAGATATGTTTTGAGAAACTTGAACCTCCTCTACAAGTGTACGAATGAGGTAAATCGCTAATTGGTTGAATAACTAATTAGTGAATCTAACCTACTTGGATTAACAATGAATACAGAGTTAGAGACCATGCAAGGTAGCTGATATAGCCTGCGGCGGACATGCCAAGCAATTATACGTCCTACTGGAGAATTTTACAGTAATTTGCCTCTCCAGCCATGTCCTGTTTCAATATATGTGTAAATGTTGGTACCTACTTGAGTTGTGCCAACGCGTGCATGCTCCAGCGCCGCAGTTCCTTTCGAAAGCCGGGCTAAATGTATCATGTAATGTAATTCATTCATGGCCTTTCCCACAAAGTGCCTAAATACTACGTCTGGTGAGTGGGATGGAACTCCTAAAGCCTCTTTAGCCTAAAACCCGGGGAAAATGTTGTTATTGTTGGAAGCGAGGGCCTGGCGGCCCGTTAATCCTTTATGTATGTGAGTGAGGAAATGAGAAATTAATCCTTCCCAAATCTCTGTCTTTCTTCTTCTGGCCCAACTCGGCTGGGATGAGTTTAGATAGATCTGTGTAGACTCCCAGATCTATCCGGAGTGAGTGAGAGGGACTAATTAGACCTCCACCACCTTCCTCATCCTTCCCATTCATTTTCCGCCTTTCTTTTTTGTTAGGCCGAGCCTCTATAAATTTCTCTTGGGAAAAGGAGGATTTGTGTTGGGCCTATTTGGGCTCACGAGCCAACGGCGCATTAGGCATTGGCAGGTATGGAATATTATGGACCTGTTACAGTGTGCCTGGAAATCCAGTGCATGTCGACATGATATGTGCAGGGACACGGTAAGACTGTAACAAGGTGGACAGAAGGGGAGGCTACAAATATTTATTCATGTCGAAAGTTTTCAGTTCTAAAATCTGAGTGAAGGTATTATTTAACTAAATCAATTGGAAGAAACCGATCTTAATATTTTGATGAAGTTACCGTAGTTCAATGATGAAGGTATTAGACCTAATAAATTATGAACACTAAGCTACTATCTCGAAAACACAATCCTCGAGTTCAGGGACATGGTCGGCTCTTAAATTTAATAAAGTACTTTTCTACATAACTATGGAGTCCGATTCTTACGTTTTCAGAATATTAAGACACATGTGTAAACTTTTTTTTACCCTTGACTTGAATGCCTTAGTTCGGATGATAATTCAATGGTTGTCTCAATTTGAAGTGCTATTCCTTCCAATATTGTACTGTGCCATACAATCTACCTTCTTCACGAGGTGTCGGAGTTTTTAAACCCAAAAAAGGTGCCCCATGAGCTCCTCTTCAGCGGGTAAAGCTGGGAAGCTATTCTGTGGAGCTCATGGGACCCATTTTTTGAGTGTCAAAACTCCAACACCTCGTGATGAAGTAAGAAAGGATGGCACAGTATGAAGAGCACTTATCAGCAGCATTAACATCACATTGATTGTTCAAACTAACTGTAACATGTATTTATAGAAATTGGGTACCTATACTCATTCCATTTCATATTTATAGTCGCATCTGTTGTGGTGAAAGCTTACTTTCACCAAGACCTCAGTCGGATCAGAGGGGACAGAGCTCGATGAGGGAAGCTGCATGTAACTTGTGTGCTTGGGCCAATGCGGTGGCATAATAGTATTTGGCCCATAAGCATCAGGAGCCCAGAAGGGGGCTTCTGAGTTCAAGCGAACAGAATTATAAATCCGATTATGTTGAGTAACCCATATACTAATGGGGCAAGTCCGTAGGAACCGGAACCTGAGAGTAAACTTCAATCGTGTCGTGGTTTGTCTGCCAAAGGGGAGCTTGTGCTTGTTAAAATGAGCTTGTTATTATTTATAAGGATTCATAATTATTTTACAAGAACTAATCTCATTGATCTTTTAGAATCTTTGATGCTATCTGTATTGTAGCAATGGATATTGTATTCAATTACCCTTATTATTTACAAATGTAGGACTTTATATGATTAGTGCTGGAAATGCTTAAGGAGCCCCACAGCAGGTGCCTATAATTGCGGTGTACGGAGAAAGTACAGAGAAAGCGGACATTGGATTTACATTCTATTTCCACAACATAAATAAGTGGTCCAAGGGCTCTCTGACATCTTTTCAAAGGAAAAGGCTGAAGATCCAGCTGGAGAGGAGGAGATACCTTATTTTTATCATATAAAACTCTATTGAGAGGATGTGAGGCCGAGAATGGGAGGCCCGTCAGGAATAGATTGAAAAAGGAGAAAGTTACTCCTGCCCTGCACTAGAGCCGAATTGATTCAATAGACGAGTACCTGAACGGAGCTCATCCTTTCCCAGCTCTGGCAGAAGGCTCAGGCAGTCCAGCAGCAGGTACCCACACAGAGTAAAGGAGTCAGGCTGAGGCGGAATATAAACACGGAATGAAAATAGGATCTCACTCAACAGACTTTCAACAAAAATAGCACTCGAATCCTTACCAACAACGGCTCGAGAGGCAGAGTGTGACCACGAATATCAAGAGAAGGGATCCGGAAAATAGATTCTCGGACTATCATTGAAATGGACCGTAGTCATACAAGTACGCGGTCAATCATACTCCTACTATCTCGGCTTCTGCATTCTGGGAATCGGTGATCTGTGTAATTGAAGAAGCCAGCATATCCAAGGACGATTGCCACTTAGCCTGCTGCTTCACGAAGTCATAATGAATGTATCTTTAGTGAAAGCCAAGTTATAGTGTATTCCAGTATTTAAGTAAATTATATTTTTTGGCGTTGTAATTTGCGTTGACATTGAAATAAACGGAATTAATTGCACAAGTTTACATTTTGAATGTAAATATATTTACATTCAATATTCTGGAACCGGAACCCGCTTACGAATTTACAAAGAAAATACTGGTCAAGTAAGTACATGCTGCCGGTCAAGATAAAGATAAATGTAGGATCAAGAACATGACTTCCAGGAAATAAACAGTTACGTCGGACAAGCTAATGCATGTTTGTAGACTCGTACGAGTCGTATGGTAAAAGATATAGCTCCAGCTCTGCAGAATAGGAAATGAGGTTCCCCGGAACTTCGTAATAATTTTGAAAGGCGAATGCGAATGCAAATAGTCCAGACATGGAAAATGCCGGGCCGGGTGATAGTTGATAGTGATAGTTCTATGTAGTAATAGGAAGACCTACCCATCTCGTTTCCTCTTCCCCTCCTTGAGGGTAGACTAAGAAAGGTAAAGTAAATATGACCCCTGGGATCCATTGATACATTGGAGATCCTCAAACTGTTAACTTTGTTATGGGCCGAGACCATGGGATTTTACGATAGTGCCCGCCTATAGTTCGGGGCTCAGTGCCCCCCGTAACGGTTGTACATAGGACCCAGGGCCCTCCTCCCATGCTCCATGCCTAGTCTAGGCCCGTGTTCATGGCCGTCACTTATTACAAGACACACATCGGTCCCTGGCGGGCCAGCGTAAGTCAAGTCAGTTTGGGATTGTATTGTAGTCTTCGTAGGGTTAGGGAGAGGGGAGTGCGGAAAATGGGAAGATTGGACGCTCCATGAATGCATAACATCTAATCTAATATTATATCCTGTCATGTAAGTATAATAGGACAAGTAGACTGGTTACAATTCTTCATTTGCCGTAATGGCCAAGGAGCAGGGGCTGGGGAAACAGTTAAATAAATTGCCTCGTAAAAGGTATGACAAATTTTCCAATTTTCACAACCATTTCACACTTAGGACAGGAGAGAACCTACCGGGGCCGCTTATGCGATATAGGGACTACCACCGACCTACTCTAGTGGCTCTTTTACTTTTTACTACGTACTGTCTTCTACAGATGCTATACTTACACAATTGTCTTCATAACTATTGCTTTAGTTCGGGTTCGTGGCCTAGTTCATTTTATAGCATAAAGTATGCTCGTTTCATTAGGTGTCAATTTAGTCATTAGGCCCAACAGACTACCACCAAGCCCCACCCGTACTAAGTTCGACACAGAAGCAGCTTTATACTCAGAGTCAAAGACAATTGTTTAACTAAATAAGCAAGGTTCATTGACCCTAGAGAATTCTGGCTAGACAAGGTTGGCTCATACGTGTTTATTTTTTTCCAACTTTCGCGAATTTGACAAAAGCGAAAATTCAACAAACTCACCTGTAAAATTATTTACAACTGCACTGGAAAAAGTTAGTAACTATGTCAGAATTAACATAAATTAGCATGAGGTTGCTAAGGCACATACGTTGTGCCTTGCCCCAACTGGAGTAAAAAATGTATCCAGATGCAAAATCAGAAAAGTTTAAGTTTGAAAAGTGAGTATGAGCCAACCTTATAACCTAACCACAATCTTGTTGTCAAGGAACCTTGTAAATAAGCTTTCATGGACGAAAAAGGTGCTCTAACCATTGAAATATTTATGTGACAGCAGCAGAAGCGTTCAATTACAGAAATAATAAAATAAAACTGAATTTGGTTGTGCCAATAAGTACTTACGTGACGACCCGGTGTTGTAACTGTTCACAATTGCCGCTATTTAAACACTCCGAATTAGTCCGTAATCAGTCGCAGAGTTGCATAGGCAGAGATTTCATCGCCAACTGAAATATTTTTCTCACCATATGTAGTAATTCAGAGTTGTAAACTGCGGCCAAATCCTAAACAATAATATTAAATGAATTGTTGAGCCTTTCACTGCTTTCACTTCTATTGGAGTAGGACGTAGGACCATCCAATGAGCGTCATGTGTCATGGCCGTTGTGGCGTCATGATTGCAGAGTCGCGTCGGTCGTCGGTCACATGGCGCGAATGTTCAAACTTTACTTCTGTTCAGCCCGTCATGAGAAACATTTCTTGGAATGAGTATTGGAGTTTTGAACGGTTAGAATTAGAAGTGTCACATTTAACGATTTAACGCGTTTAAACTACAAACTGTGGTACACACTATATGTAGTACTAAGCTTCACGACGCACGATTAGAACTAGAACATCGAGTTACGGCTAAAGCTAAAGGTGAACTTTAATCATAAACAAGTAGGAGGTTGGAGGCTGCTGGCTGGTTGTTCTGTTACTCCTTATCCTTACTACTCTTCCTTTTTGGTGGCCGGGAGCACATTACTTAAACATTCGCACTTATATGTACTTGTCTCGTTTCCGTCCCGTATCCCGTATAGCAAAAGAGGTTGAACTCGAACATAAAATGGAGGTGGACGTCAGTAAAGGTGAGTGAAAGGATTTCATTGGGATTGCAAGTTTAATTTTGACTTGCGGTAGGTACCTTAATTTTATTTTTAATCACAATCCTAATTTTCTACTTACCCGTTTTACAGGCAGTTCCTTGTATGCAGCAAGGATGAAGTATATAAGTCTGGTTACGCTATCCCTTCAAAACGGGCTCGTTGTCATCTCTGCCCGGCACTACAGATCGCGTCCAGGAGATACGGCTGTAGCATCATCAGGTACTGAGGCTTCTGTTAAACACTGAAATAATTATGTGATTGAGAATAAGCGTATGCACTTTGTGATTGATTTCCTCTGTGTGTATATGTAGTCATTCTTGCAACCGAAGTTATGAAGTTGATAGGAAGTCTTCTGTTGGTGTACAAAGATGAAACGGGAGTCGTTGCCTTGCTACGTTGCATTAAAATACACATTTGGAATAATCCCCGGGACACTCTTCGGGTCTCAGTTCCTGCTTTCGTGTATTTGTGTCAGAATAATCTCCTTTACCTCGCTACAAGTCATTTAGATGCTCCCACGTTCCATGTAAGATTGACCGACTAATTCCTAATTCTAACTAGTAACTAGTTATATTGCAATCGTATCTCTGGAATCTTGTACTCTTGTTTGACATTTTCCTCTTCAGGTGTCCTACCAGCTGAAGATCTTCACCACGGCTATGTTCAGTGTCCTCATTCTGAATCGACAGCTGCGTTTGGGACAGTGGGCCTCATTTGCGCTCCTGCTCTACGGAATCGTTCTGGTTCAACTGGCTCAGGGTGGAGTCCGGACACCGAATCCTAAGGAGAGTTGGGGAATCGGTATGAGCGCCGCTATCGGTGCCGCCATCTGTTCCGGATTTGCGGGTGTTTACTTTGAGAATATTTTAAAAAGTTCGGAAGTTTCAGTCTGGATCCGTAATGTGCAGCTTTCACTTCTCTCAATTGTGATTGCGCTGTTTTCTTGCTACTTTGGGAATGATTCGGAGCTAGTTTGGAGCAAGGGATTATTTTTTGGGTAAATCAATATACAACTAATACCTTATACGTACAAGCTAAGCGCGTTAAATTATTGCTACAATGTTAACCTAAGTATGACTAACCCAAACCTCTTAACAGATACAACGGTTTCATTTTCTACCTTATATTGCTCCAAAGTGGTGGGGGTCTCCTTGTCGGACTTGTCGTCAAATATGCCGATAATATACTCAAGTCCTTTGCCCTGTGTCTCTCCATAATCCTGTCCGCTCTCTTCTCAGCAATCTTCCTCAACTTTCAACTCAATGGGGAATTTGCGGTTGGGACCCTCCTTGTAATTGTTTCCATATTTTTGTATAGTTGGCAGCCCCCATGTTCTCGGGATAGTCAGCGGCCAGCAGTCGGTTCCGTTAAGGCTCTAAAATAGTTAAACAAAAAATTAACTTAGGTTATATGCTTACAATACGTGTTACGTACCGTTTATAGGATCCAAATGCCTCAGTTCTATTTTTTCCAATAATAAAATGAGCTCTTCCTCTACATAACACAGCCCACGTGGTGGACTACACGTGCCCAAGTTTCCTATTAATTTATTCCCCAATTAATTTATAAGGTGCGTATTCAATTTAGATGCAAAGGGAAATGGGCTCCTGAAACTGAAATAGAAAATGAATTGATAGTCGGCCCTATGCCGCATGAGGAGAACTTTTAAAGTCAAATTAGTTTGCATGTTTAATGAATTTGTATTCAAAGGAATGAGTTGGGTCCCTTAGTAATGTTTTGATTAAAAACTCTCGAGCGGGAAACAGGGAATAAAAGACAAATAGCGGTTTTCCTCCTTCCTCCCCAAGATTAAAGATAGGCGGAAATTCTAGTAGAGATACTTGACGAAGGCTAGACTGGCTCCCTTCTACCTTTTCAACAAATCAACTTGTTCAGAATGAAAAATCTTTTCATTTTAGTTTCACCGAATAGGATTATATGGGGTGTAGACATGGATACGGCGGCGGCGGCGGCTCAAGGACCCACTCCAAACTTCTCCTCTTTCAATTTCATGAGCTCCGGCTTAGAAGGGATAAGACTTTGGGAATAACTTAGGCCATGGCTGGCTGGCTCTACCACGACGGCTGTACGTACCTGCCCAGCATATACTGCCAGGCCTAGCAGGACATGATGAAAAATGGAGCCCCGTTTGCTTGAGACAAATAGGTACAATTTTCTCCCGTTAATTGAAAGTCGGAGTTGCAGGGCGGCAAGCTCCCAATAAAATTATTTTCCCCCCAGCTCTACTTCGGCTCATAGTACATACTAGGGAAGAATGGTGAAAGTGGTGCAAGGAAAATAAGAAGAAAGGAAAACCGAAGGATGATGATTCGCCAGCTGCGTCTCCGTGCACTTTTATTTATTTTTACTTTCCATTTCTCCATTATTCTTCCCACACTGGCCGTAAGGGAAGCCGGCTAAAGCCTGCTCCTACACACGGAACGGGAAAAGTTTTCCCCAATTCTTCGACTATTATTTTTACTAATAATTCAGTTTGTCATTATGAAGTGTTTTTTCTCTTCCCAAGTTCCTAGAGCCGGCCTAGGCTAGTCTTTCATTTAATTGCATCCTGGGAAAGAATAACGGAGAGCCGGGGACGGGATTATGTTTCCAGCCCGTTGTGTCAACCAACGTTACGTCAAACCCAAACCATCAGAAATCAGAATCTCCAAACGGCATAAGTAAAGAGCCAATAGGTCATATTTACTTTATATCCCACTTTTTTATTATATCCCATTGCAGTGGGATTTAATGGGATTTAATTAGGCGTATATTTTAAAAAAACTTGTATATCCCACTTGACTTAATTCCCATCACACTGGGATTCCATTAAATCCGACCTAATTACTCTGCCATAGGCCAAAATCTAAAATAATTCCCAAAGCTTTAAATCAGTAAATTCCAAATCGCCTTACATTTCATAATTCGCAATGAGCCGAAATTCAGAATTGCGAAAAATTCGAATACCCTGAATCCGCTAATTCATTAAAGCAGGACTGAGACATACCGAAAATCCAATATTTTTCTCGGTAAAATATGGGTTATAATTTGGGTTATATCAGTTTGTGGCAGAATGAATGTTTTGGTATTTAGACGAAGCGGGAGTTGACAGAGGAGCCAGTCCGTTGACATTGTATTACCCTTACCCGCGTATTTTATTGAATTATTTCCTGCCTCGGTCTCGGCTCGCCAAAAGAAAGCATTATGAGAGTTGACAGGGCTTGAGTATTTGTATGAGGGCTCCGCTCATTCCTTGCACTTGTTGTGCCCGAATAAAGAAAAATTAATGGAGGGTTGACGACTTTAATGGGGAGTCATAAAAATAGAGACACTCTCCTTTTTCCGGGCTTGAGAAATTAAGCAAGTAATTCCCCTTATTTATGACACTTATCCATTTCCTTCCCTGCTCTGCAATTTGTAAACAAGGACTTGACTTAGGAGGAGGAGCCTTTAAGAATGTTGTGCCTTGGGTCAAATGTTCCATGACCAAGGGCTGCCATGGGAGTCGCCGGAGCCCGCCTGACGTTCCTATGATTTATGAGACTTTATGGTAAAAGGAAAGGAATTGTCTGGCAAACTCCCTAATGTGTCAGCTGAAAGGAAAAGCTTTTAACGGATGCGAGAACTAAGGAAGGGTCATTATTTTATTACGTAACAATCCGGAACAGGGACGCACTCTAATGCAATTCCGGGCATCAATGCCGGGCCGGGAGAGATAATACGGGGAACGGTACCGGGGAGTAATTTGTTATGCAATGTGCCTATACTACCTACTTTATAAATACCATAGAGCTTACCAAATCCAATTACGAAGTGCTGTATCCGGAATTGTAATATGCTTTTAGAAGTCCTTGCAGCTTACACATGGGAAGTCGTGTTCAATCAATGCTAATTTTCATTGAATTATTTTATTTATGGCTGAAGTTTGGATCTAAAGGAAATTTTAAGCACTTTCCAATATTAGCCCAATTTATTTTAAATTATTAAATTAAAATTTGCAAGGAACCAGAGTGGGAACAGCCATCTTTAATTTCATTGTTTAAGTCATTTCTACACACCACTTTGTAAAATATTTATATTGTACTATATTGCACATATAGCTTAGAATACTAGTTACAAAGATGTAGTCAATAATAGCAAGAAGTAAAATAATTGATTATATTCTGGAACTTCGCAATGATTGAATTTGACTTTGCAAACTGGCTAGACAGCATGCATGCATACATTTGGCACTAGCTAATGTAGAGTTCCACTTTCTCATAAAAATATCTTCGAAATATTTGAGTTATCGTAGAATTCGAGCTCAATTCAGCAGCTGTAAAGTACTTACAGGCTGAATCCATGCTCGATAAGCCTCGCCAATAGGAGAGAAAGTGGTTGTTGAGGAATCTCCTTGTTTCTACTGGGCATCCATCTAGGGCCACAAATCTTATTTTTCACACGGCTAAATGGAGACCCTCCTCTATTATTTCACCTAAGCAAGGGCATTCCTGGTCCGACAACGACCGCTCCTATCTCGGCCTCGGACCCTCTGAGCTGGAATCCGGGGAAAATGGGAAAACTTATCCTGAGAGTAAACATTGTGGTTCAGGGTATACTAGGACACCAGATACCATAATAGGCTGGAAGTGTGTGTAGTCCGTTCTCTCTCCCAGAAGAATACTTCCGGGGAAAGTTACTTCCCCTTGTTTTAAAGGGCTTGAACTTGACCATATTTCTCTGGCCGAAGACGGGTATTTACGACTTACGACCCCCTTCAAACGCTCTATTTTATTCATGAGCTCCTCACTCCTATCCTGGCACGAGGCGGAGGACGGACGGGGAATAATAGGATCCAGCGGCACCTTCTCAACCAATGCGGTAGTTACATGAGTTTGTAAATGTTGCAGATTGTTTCGGAATTTGGACACTATGAAGGCCGAACTTGGTCCGTTCGGGAAGTCGCATTTAGTCAGTGCAAAATTTCATATTGAAATACATGATTCGACTTTTCACTAATAAGTTGCCTAAACCATACCAGAATATTTTAAAGCAATTATTAAAGATCCGGTCCGGTGCCCAGATTAGGAACACGCTCAGGGCTTGTACTAGTCTTAGGCGGTAGTCTTGGATTTCCTAATATTCCCCTTAATAAAGACTCGTTTAGAGCCCATTTCCCATTCCGCCTCATTTGTTCCCTAACGTTTCTATTTATATCCGAGACGCTTTGTTCTTCATAGATAGAATGGTGAAGGGAGAGAGTAGGAGTTAATGCCTGCCCTCCTTCGACCCCGACTTTGGTCCCAAACTTCCTGAGCCGTTCCTCAGAAAGTATTCTCTCTTTAACCCCTTACTTCCACTTCCTTCCTATTAATTCCTTTCTCTCAAACTTTCACCGAAGGGGAAGCACACCGTAGGACTTTCCCGCAACTTAGCCCGTAGATATGCAAACAGGCCCTCTGCATGCCTATAAGGAAGAACCTTGATACTAATTTATTGGGCGGTGGTGCGGGTTGGGATCTGCCAGACTTCAAAACGAAAGGACTTTATTAAAACTTCCCAGTCTAATTACAGCTCCAAGGAGCTCGGGACAACTTAGTAGGCCCTCATAGTAGGTTAGTGTCTTCATTTTCTCTACTACAAAGTATACCTTCGCCTATGCAAGTTTAGCCTACACTGCTCTTCATTCTCACACGTGACAGAATTATGAGATACTTCCTGATACATCTACGCTTATAAATTAATTTCAATCTTTCCAGGACCCAGGACCTAAATCATGGCTACTCAACGTTTGATGCTCCACCAGTCACCACAATCCTACCCTAATGATTTATGATATGTATTAGTTTTCAAAATTTGAATGCATCAAGTTGTGTTAGCTCACTCCAAACTTTCCTTTACGGGTACGGAAGATACAGAGATTGCCAGAAGTGGATTCCTGAATATTCTATCTGATCTGTGGTTGTGTTGTTGTGTCGCATATTCCACAGTGTGTACTTGTATCTTGTCTATCTACATATATTTACATTTGAATTTGAATTATAGGAAGGAACAATTAAGGGTGTATTAAATGCATGAGAGACAAGGCTGACTTTATATATTTTCTCAATACATTTTCGTGAAGAGGCAAATAAATATTTAACGAAGCTGAAAAGATACTCAAGTCTATCAGGAAAGCTGACTTCCTGAGTTCTAGAGTTTAAAATAACGAAAAAACTAAATAAACATCCTTGGCAGCCTAATCAAGCTTATAACGGTAATAATGTCAAAATCAAATGTTTTCATAGGTAAAAATCGGCAGGTAATTTTAGGAAAAAATATATGGATCTCCTCCCTCATTGCCAGTATGACGTGTTTGGATTTAGCAAGTTATACTTGAACAATATTGACTAATTATATAGTATTTGAGTATGTACGACTTCGCGTTTCGCATCACCAGAAATAAATGGAAAGGGTCGGGCATATATAGCACCACGGCCATCTAATATTCTTAACCTGATGTCACTTAAATATACATCTGAAGTGTATCCTCTGTTTAACACATTATGAATGGAAGTTATTGAAAGGACTCGTAAACCAAACTGAATTAACACTTTAGAGCACAACTAAAGTATAACCGCAAGCCGACAATGAAGTCTAGTTACTATCCGGCCGGAAATTCCAATCCATCAAAAACTTTCTCGTTTGACCTTGAGCTTGAGGCGTTAACGTCATTTCAAATATCAATGATTATTACGACGTACTGAAAATCTGGATTAAGTTCTTAGTCCCTGTTGGAGGTCGTTGGAGGTTGATTGAATTCAAGTTTTCATTATTGAATCAAAGCCTTCTAAAGGACACAAAATGGTGTCCTTCAAAGGGCTCCTGTCTCTACTGATCCTTGTATCATGTAAGTTAGGCAAAATCTCCAAACTAACATAAATTGTTCGTCAAATTATTCAACATTTTTAATTCAAGTCTTAACATGGTTGTCCGCAGGCATACAAATCATCAAGTCCGAGGACGATGAGACGACTACTCCTGCAGAAGAGGAAGGCACCACGATGGACAGCGCTTCCGAAGAGGATGCAGTCAAGAAACAAGACAAGGTCACGGAGGAAGTTGTTGAGATGGAGGACGAGGGAGGGGCCAAATCAACGAAGAAGGTCACAAAAAAAGGGAAGACAACAACAACCACAATCACAACGTCTTCAAGTGATAGTAGTGGGAAGAAGGGTGGGAAGTCGAAATCCGAAACTGTGTCTGAGACCGGTTCATCTTCCAAAGGTCATGGGAAAAAAGAGGGAAAACATACTGAAAAGCAGTCTTCGACGGGTCATGATGCGAAAAAAGGAGAATCAGCAGAGGACACTGAAATGACGACCACTGAGGATTCTCAAGAGTCAGAGGAAATGACCACAACGTCCGCAAGTGTTGAGCGTAAAAATGAAGGTCATCGTAAGAAAGGGCATGGACGAGGTTCAGGGGCCAAACAGGTTGGGAAACATGGGAAGGGTGAGAAAAAATCGGATGGGTCAGAAGAAATTACCACGACCTCCTCGAGCATTGAGCGTAAGGATGGAGGTCATCACAAAAAATGGCATGGAAGAAGTTCAAAGAACAAGCGGAGAAGGCACGGGGGTAGCAAGGAAGGCAAGGGCGGAAAGAAATCGGAGGGGTCAGAGGAAATGACCACAGCGTCCTCAACGGACGGTCAGAAGAAGGGGTCAGAAGAAATCACCACAACATCCTCCAGCGTTGAGCGTAAGGATAGAGGTCATCGTAAGAAAGGGCATGGAAGAGGTTCAGGGACCAAACAGGGTGGGAAACATGGGAAGGGTAGGAAAAAATCGGATGGGTCAGAAGAAATTACCACGACCTCCTCGAGCATTGAGCGTAAGGATGGAGGTCATCACAAAAAATGGCATGGAAGAAGTTCAAAGAACAATAAGCGGAGAAAGCACGGGGGTAGCAAGGAAGGCAAGGGCGGAAAGAAATCGGAGGGGTCAGAGGAAATAACCACAGCGTCCTCAACGGACGGTCAGAAGAAGCGGCACGGAGGAAGGGAATCCAAGCGGAGATGGGGCTGGGGTCCACCAAGGCCAAAGGGCGAGAAAGGCGGGGATTCGGAGAGGTCAGAGGGCGAGAAGAAATCGGATGCAGAGGGGTCAGAGGGCGGTGGGAAGAAGTCGGATCGGCATGGGAGGGAGCGGGATCACCTGCGCCGTCATGAGAACCGTAGCGGCAGCCGAAAGGAGCGTCAAGGTCGCGGGCGAACCATGACAATGGAAGACAAGACGAAGGCGGAACAGTCTGAAAATTGACCCCGGGACACGCAGGATAACTCAATTTTTTTTGGGCATTAAAAGGATCACTCAATAAAAGCACATCTCAAACCAGAAACCAAGTTATATACATATTTACGTGTAATGAATAATGAAGCTGAAATGAGTAAATATGTAGTACGATTATTATAGTACTACGTATTTACACGTATGATTTAACTCTTTCTACGAACGTGTCCTAGAAGCACCCTAGAAGCAAGTAATAAACAAACACGATATGTCATTCAACCCGGATGTATCCATAAGTCTGAGGCTCCACTTCTGAGAGCTGAACAATGATGGTCTACGAAAGATTTTACGATAATAAAGCACACCGCACCTACTAAATCTCAATTAGATACGTGTAAATAGGTGACAGTTCTAAACTAGTGTAATAAAACATTATAGGGCTGTAGGTGTGGCGTTCACCAATTTATATTTCAAAATGGAGCGCAAGCTTAAAATTCAGTTTGTGTTAATTGCAGTTTGTATTATTTGTAAGTAAATCAAAATTTAAGCCTGTGTTAAATTAATCAGCAGGTTGTTTAGACTTAATGCGTGTAGTTAGTTTATATTATATTCGGTTTTAGTATTGGAAAATTGCCTGAGTACAAAAAGCGTGGGGTTATGTACAGAGAAGTTGCCTGTTGCATTTTTCATGCCAAAAAATGCTCCATTTTTCGTGTCTTCGTAGCTTTCTTTTTAGTATTGACTTCTGTTTAATTACACTACACAGAGCATCTCAAACTACGCAAAATGAGGACCATATTGAGATTTTAGACTCCGCCACCCATAACGTATGGTTGCCCCCTCCCCGGACAACATAATGGCAACGTCCCTGGTTGTATAGGACAAACGGATACCATCAACTCCCATCCTAATCGTATACATGTACCTGCCTAAGTTGTAACCCATATTTACGTTGTTTTGAATACGAAAGAGGTATTTTTTTATTTTTGTACCGGAAACAAATTAGCTTTTTCACGGAAACACTACCTATTTGTGTTGATGCGTAGATTACTCTGTGGAATAAATTCCTGACTTCTAGCTTGGCTTTTCCGGTAGAATCTAAATGTATATTTTTTTGGGCATGAAATTATTGTTATCCCTTTCCAAATTTCAGCCTTCCATCTCGGCGCCTATGCCTCCGGCGGTCCGAACATAGACAATGAGATTGGTGAGGTTGAGCGGCTGATGAATCTGGCCAAAGGAGACTTCCTCAACATTTCCGCCATCCTGTCCGAAGTTGCGCGAGAGGAGATCGAGATCGACAAGGAGATCCGGGCGGCTGAGAGGGCCAAGAAGAACTCAACCGTGAAGACGAACACGACTTCAACCACCTTCCTGGTCACCAAGGTTGAGAAGCGGAATGCGGAGTATGGAGAAGGTGAGGTCCCTGTTGCCGGGCTCCAGAAATTGGACTCTGACCTCTCCGCCACTTCGGACAAGGTACGGAAGACCAAGGAGGAGCTCGAGAAGGCTACCCAAGGGATACCAGGAATTAAGCTGGACTTCCGCACCCCGACCGACCTCATCACGGCCGAGGCTAAGGACTTGAGCGCGGCAGAGTCGAAGCTGAAGGACCTCAAGAAGCCGGAGGCTTCAGTATTGACCGAAGTGGAGGCCTCCTTCAAGAAGGCCGAAGGCTCAATACGGAAAACGGTTGACTACATGCAATCCATTTTCAAGTGTCTCCAGCTCTACTTGGGCTGCTCAAGTAAGGCATTAATTTCGCATCCGTTACATAACAAATATACATACATATATTTATCTATGATTTATTTTATTTTATCAGAATTAAATTCGAGTCTAACCAAGGAGTGCACGGAGAAACTATCAAAGGACATCTCTTGTCTCAGCACAAAGGCTAAAGCTTAAGGATGGAGTATCAGGATAAAATTCGCTGGTCACGTCAGCTTGATCCATGCTATGATTTATTAAAAAATTGAATAAATCATTTTTTTTTTCTGAATATGAAAGTTAATTATTGCGTTTGCATATTTACTATATTCGCGTGCCAGATTCTACTCAACTAATAAATTTAATGCTTATCTGCAATATGACGAGTATAACTGATCATTTAATTCTTTAAAATACGGGTTTATACCAAGGCGTTTTCACCTGGTTTCTATGGCATCCAATCCGATGTTAGCAACTGCAAATGTCGCAAGAGCCCTTAATCAGCAACAATCATTCCAGCTCATGATCATATTTGACACATTTCCCTTCGACACAAGTGAACCCGAAGGGATCCTCCTAAAGATACACTATACACTCATCTCTATTGAGCTCAAACCTTTTTTTTAACGAGAATTTAAAGATGCAAAAACCCAATATGAATCAACAAACGTTCTGGCCAGGGCATCAGGGAGCTGATTCATGTAATGGTAAGTCCTGGTCAAGTTTATTCGACAGTATACTCCAATCAGCGAATGTCAATTATTGGGTTGGATAGATCTGCCAAACTTGGACTGGGACGTGACCTATGACCCCGCTCTTCTCCTACCACACGGCCTCTCTCTAAACACAACCTTGTACACGCGGGCTGAGACCCCGGAAGAGGTCAATCAAGTCCTTGGCGTGTCGGATTCGGATGAAATCCTCCCGTCGGTCGAGGAAGACTCTTGGTGGTACTCTGATGCTTATGCTCCGGAATCAAAATACGTACGTTCTATTTGCGTATTGCAGAAAAACAAGGTGAAAAAAATGGAAAGGGTGACTTTACACAGTGTAACTTGTTCTATAACAGGAGGAATGGTACTTGTCTTCCGGAGACTGGGTTTCGAAGCGACCCCGTTCAAGGCGCTACCGAGGGGCCTTCAACCCAAAATCAGGCCTTCAGAAGACTCAACGGAGGGGCTCTCGGTAATGGATTGTTGAGAACATTTAAAGGGACCGTATTTTTTTATGCCCGAACAGAGCAGATTGTTGTGGATTAAAATATAACATTCAGCTGAATAAAATGGTATGTGTAGGCCGGGGCCGCCGGTGGCACAAGAGCCTGAGCGTTGTGGGGATGACGACGAAGATGACTTTGCGTCTGTCCGTAACTCGGACTCTGAGGATGAGGACGGGTTCCTGTCTGCGATCCCAGACTCGGACACTAGCTCGGAGGTCAGCTTTAGGTCATGCTTGCTTGACCTTGACACTGAAGCCGAAGTTGAAGACATTGAAGAGCCCAACACTGAAGTACCAGTAGCCCCAGCTCCGGCTGCCCGGCTTGCAGCTGTCCCGCCGGCAGCTAAAGGAAGTAGGTCCATACTGACACCAAGGCTCTACCATCAAGTTCCGAGAGAGCGGGTGGCGTTTTTCAAGAACGCTGAATCTGGGGTCACTGAGAATGAGAATAGTGAGAATTCCTACGAAATATTAGCTAAATATATCATGACTGCAAGTAGGTACTCAATTTGTATTTCACCGTTGATTATATTAGGTTTAGCTCAAGAACAGCCCAGTTTCAGTGTTAATACAGGCGACAAATTGCTGACCCGCCCAAAAAGTATTCAATCTGAACACGCGAAACGTAAGTGAAGTCATTCTCGTAGCCGAGTACCGTTATCCAATTTATGCATCATAGTTCAGACTAGGTACCTATTCTTTCCTTAAAGACTCGGCTTCTGATAAAACGTTGGAAAGTATTTCCGTTTCCCCGAAGAGTTTGGAGCATATCAGCAGAAAGCCTGCCCGACGAGTCTCGCGGCCTCAAGCATCAGCTGGAACTTTGGACTCTGACATTATCCAAGCTAAGGCGGAGTACTTGAAAGCAGTTTCCCAAGCAAAGGCGGACTACTTGAAATCAGTTTCTAAAGTATCTACCAAAGCCTACGCTTCGGAATCGATAAAACCCTTAGAACGGTTTGGAAACTCCGTCCCGGGCTCATTACCTTTGGTGAATGTGGCAAGTGTATGTAATGGATTCGGAAACAGTGTTACTTCTGTTCCGAGCGCGTTAAGCTCGGAAGTGGTGAGCGTGGCAAGTGGATTCAGAAACGGCGCTACTTCAGCCCTGGGTTCGTTAAGTTCGGTGAACGCAGCAAGTGGGACAAAGGGATTGAAAAACAACGTTACTCCCGTTCCGGGTTCGTTGAATTCGGTCATATCCGCTGGCGTGAAAAGCGAATTTGGAATCAGTGTTACTTCCGTTCCGAGTTCGATAAGTTCGGAGAAAAAGGCAAGTATGACAACTGGAATTGGACACGGCCCTACTTCAGTTCCGAGCTTGTCAAGCTCGGTCAAACCCGCAAGCGTGACAGATAGATTTGGGAGCAGCGTTACCTCTCGTCCCAGTTCGGTTGGCTCTGTGAAAGTGACATGCGTGACCAATGGAATGGGGCACGGAGTTATTTCCATTCCGAGCTCGTCAAGTTCGATGAAAATGACAAGCGTGACAAATGGAATGGGACACGGTGTTACTTCCGTTCGGAGCTCGTTAAGTTCGATGAAAATTACAAGCGTAACAAATGGAATGGGACACGGTGTTACTTTTGTTCCTGGTTCTGTAAGCATTTTGCAATCTGAAAGCGTGGCAAGTGGATTCAGAGCCGGCGTTGCTTCCATTCCGAGCTCGTTAAGTACGGTGAAATCGGCAAGTAAAGCGGGAGAATTGAGATGCAGCGTTACTTCCGTTCCGGGGTCCTTAAGGTCGGTGAAAGTGGAAAGCGTGACAAATGGGATTGAACACGCTGTTACTTCCGTTCCGAGCTCCTTAAGGTCGGTGAAAGTGGCAAGCCTGACAAATGGGATTGAACAGGGTGTTACCTCCTCTCCAGGCTCCTTAAGTTCTGTTAAAGTGGCTAGCGTGACGAAGGGATTGGGAAATATCGTCACTTCTGGCTCTGCTTCTACAGCTCAAGAACAACCCAATTGCAGCGGTAAGAGTTCCAACAAGTTCATCGCCAGCCCACGAAACTCTGAACACTCAACAAGTAAGCGGGCGGATGTACATATAAGTATTTCGAGACCCTTGAAAGTAGTATAAATATAAACTGATTGCTGTATTATATTTAGTTATTTTATTTATATAAATAGAAGCCAAGCCGCGGAAGGTAACCGTTGCCGAAGCTTTATTAACCCTCTGCAAGCCACCAGGGGATGGACTCGATTCTCATCTCCTGAAGGCTGCCGCTGCTCTAAGTGAAGAACCAACTGATTCCGTTGAGATCATTTACCCAGCAAATCCTATGCGGGACGCGGACTCCGAACCTGTTTTCAGTGACGATGGCTTTCCTCCACAACCAGTCAGGAGTCTGTTTCAGGAGATTTATGGGAATGGTGATAATATATTAATATTTCTCTTATTCTATGACCGAATGACGAAACTGCGTACACACCTAATCTGCTATTCCTATAACAGCCCCTGAATGGAATAAACCGTCAGAAAATGTATCACCAAAGAAAAGCTGGTATCATACCAACAGTAAGTCTGCCTCACGACTCCGACCTTATCCAGCTCAAGTATCAGCTTCAGAACTCAACCCTGACCTTCTCCAAGCTAAGCCGGATTCCTTGAAAGCACTTTCTCGAACTTCAAACAAAGGATCGTTACGTTCGGCGAAAGTGGCATGCGTAGCGAGTGGATTGGGAAACGACGTTACTTCCGTCCCGGACTCCCTCAGTTCACTGAACATGTCACGCGTGGCAAAGGAATGGCAAGGCGTTATGTCAGTCTCGGGATCAGCTGGTTCAGTTAAGGTGGCAAGCGTGGAAGATGACTTCAACGGACTTAGTTTCCCTCCAGGCGCGTCAAGTCCCGTGACGGTATCAAGCGTAACAAATGAATTGAACAGTCCTGATTCCGTCCCGGGCTCACTGAGTCCTGTCAAGCTGGCAACCGCGGCAAGTGTATTGGAAACCGAACTTACTTCCGGACATGCTGAAAGAGTCATGGTACAAACTCCCAAGAGATCCCGAATTCCTCGCTACACATTTGAACGCAAAACTACCAACGAATCGCCCAAAATTGATTTTCTGGACCAGGCCAAAAGCCCCAAAACAGAACTGACCCCATCCCGTCCGAATCCGACCCGCAAACCCGTTTCCTTCATTCCAGTGCGAACTACTGGGAGTAGTTCAAAATACGCCAAAACAAAGGCTCCGCTCTCTCCTACATTGCCATCAAAAGTCACTTTCACAAACACGACACCACGCATCAATCAACCACCAAGCACAAAAGGGGTCAACCGCTTTGGTTTCCAAACTGTGAAGAACTTACCATTACAACCCAATCAAAATTACTACAAACTCTAAAGCTTCTTCAAACCCAGTTGAATTTGTGATATACAGAAACAAACGTAAACTATTTGAACACCATAATCCGGATTATGTTTATGGTCAATAAAGTGTGAAATAATTTTCTCAGAGTGGAAACCTAATCAAGGTAGATGTGCGGTGACGGTATTATTATAATTTTAACAATCCTTGGAGATCACGTTAAGTGTCGGAGTTTCATATTTTTCACGTGCCGAATACTTTGAGATGAATTGAGAGTTGAGTGTGACGTCCTAAACCGACCTTTGGTACAACAAGGTATAACATACACCTTAAGTATTAACTTTACTTATTTCTACGGTATCAAGAACTTACAAAAACACAATTGTTGTAGGTATCCATCCTTCACACAGCTAACGTCCTTGTCTATCTTACTCATTCTTAGGAAGTCAGTAGTAATGCTAAAGGTGCCAGGATCCACTCTACTATCACCGTAATATTCTACATTTGCCTCAAAGACAAAGTGACCCGGAATCGTTATGAAGGCAATCAAATAGGTTGAGCTCGTCTCATTGGTTCTCATCACAGCTCCGGCCACAATGCTGGAGAGCCCAAGCTGGGCGCATTGATCCGGAAGAATAGAGTTCAAATGGTCCACGGCCGCAGTGGCCGCTCCTACAACCCGAGAGTCATTCAGGGCCAGCTTATTTGGAATGGCACAGGCACAAAAGCTAACTCCAATTCCGGCGTCCTTGCACTGTCGCAGGAGTGGGACTTCCTCGAACAAAAATTGCCCATACTTTCTCCCTTCAACCTCCGCGCCGTCCACAGTTTGGCCGGCCGGAAGCTCCGTCGTGGATGTGAACATGTCAAGGACCGTGGACGTTGTTCGGTAGATATCAAATGGGGAGGTCAGGCGTCTGCGGAATCCAGAAGTAAACATTTAAATACAGTCAATAGATTAATGCGGGATCAGAATATAGTTTTTTCCCGAAAAACTTAAAAAACATGCTTCAATCAGTTCATGGAGTCCGGCTGATGGTATTAGTGACAGGTTACAGTTAGATGAAATAAGCTATTGTGCTAAGTTTGGGTCACAACAATAATACTTATTCTATTTTCCCGGAAAAACAATTTTTCTTCCGGCATAAAAAATACCTGACATGCCAAAAATTATTACTTACCTCGAATTAACCTCCAGTGTTTTCTGCCAACTCGGAAATCGTTCCCTCAACCTTGGTGGTATGCCTATCCATAGGTTCGGTAGCTTCTCTTCATACCAGCCCGGAAAGGTAGACCGAATTGACCCATACCGATATCCATGGTCACTCATGAAGAAGAGGATACTGTTCTCCAAATCCGCCGTCTCCAAAAAGTTGGCATAGGTCTCATCCCCGTGCTTGGCCGCATTAATGTCCTCATGGCAAAGGTTAGTCATCCAAGACCACAGGAAGAGTGGGGTCCGCTTGGTTTTGGACAGGATCAGGAGATCGTTGATGTACTGGAGCAGGACCTGGTCCACAGTTCTGTAGCCAATACAATCCAAAGTCCACCACTGGAAATATTTACATGAGGCGGTTCAGGGTCAGGGGGACTCCTTCAAAGGTTCGTAGGCCAGTCTTACCGGGGTCGGACTATGACTGTGAACAGCAAGCATGAATGGCCTAAAGTAGAAGTCCGCCGGTTCCCG
This sequence comes from Hypogastrura burkilli, assembly GCA_034696285.1. NCBI lineage: Eukaryota > Metazoa > Arthropoda > Collembola > Poduromorpha > Hypogastruridae > Hypogastrura > Hypogastrura burkilli. Next base: position 21,501 of record JAQFZY010000389.1, read on the forward strand.
AATGAAGCCCGTCTTTAGGTAGTGGAAGGTAGCGAGGCCCGGTACGTCCTAGTGACGAAAGTAATGATACATTTTATATTATATAATATTGTTCAATTAAGATATCAAAGGTAATTGATACCTCCAGAAGGGCTGTGACGTACTTCCCAGCCGAGAACCGCTTGAATATGTAGGGACAGGCGTCTTGTGGAGTCAGAGATGTGTAGAGGCACATTTTCCTAATTTCAGTCTCTAAGAACCCGCTAAGGATCGGCAAGGCGTTCGGAAACGTGTTATCCCCAACTATTCAGAAATAGGTTCAAAAATCTTACTTTTTGTACCCAAATTCTGCCTCAAGCTGAACTCAATTGAGGCAACAAGAATAAGTTGTAATTTTAAAAACACTCCCGGCGTCAAATAAATCCAAAGCGGAAGTAACGTACCTTTGGTGTAGCCGAACATTTCCACGGCGCCCATTCTCTCTAGAGCCTCCTTCGTCTTTTTCATATTTCTATGAAAGCTTAGGCGTGACATGGAATCAATTCCGACTATCAGTACGTTGGGCGGCGGGTCCTCTGAGCTATGCTTCCAAAACCGTATTTTCTCTGCCACAGGACTTTTGGAAGGTTGAGGCAGGGCATGGAACTGTCGATAGAGAACTTCGTTCGAAAATGGCCAATATTTTGCAGAGCAGAGCACACGAACGAATTCAACCTGGATCGGGTTGATAATCCCCGTGAGCGCAGTGCAGTCTTCGGAGAACCTGAAGGAATCGAAGCTCTGTGAATATAGATAACATCCAAGACGTTTACGCTTTAAATTTTAAATACCTTACGCAAACTTTCGATCCGCATAAAAGTCAAAGTTGTCCGGAGACTGGTCCACTCTCGTAATCGTCATGTAGCAACAAGTGACGGTATTAAGGGAGAAGCCCGACCTTTCAAGGTCCGTCATGTTTATTATTAAATCCTAAAGCAGTACATACAAGAGGTCAAAGTCATATCGTTTCAACGAGGAAAAAAATCGTGGAAGAACGAACCGAACCGTTTGTGAATGTCCATTTCCTCAGCTCCGCCCCGCAGTCCACTCGGCTTGTATTTCGAGTCACGAAGGGCAGGATGGTGGAGTCCCAGGGGCTCAGGTTCAGGATACTGCAGCTCGGCGTATCAATAATGTAGCCTTGCTTTGCACTATCACCGCTCTCTAAAAAATCTGCGTATTGTTAGATATGATATATGATGGGTGTAGGCATTATTTTAAATAAAAGTTATTCAGGAGAGTATTTTTCCAAGCATATTTACTTACAGTTGGTCACGGTTGTGAACGGGATCGGCTTCTCACGCAAAAGGTAAAATATCAAATGGTAGAGCCCCGTGGAGAAGAGGACAAGATACAGAATGTACTTTGGGAGACGATAGCCACGAAATATTCTGGCCATATTTGTACGGACGCTTCTTGAGTCAAATAATTATGCCAGGTATTCCTTGGAATGTACTTCTTCGGTAATTATTAGAACCCGCTACAATGTTAATTTCAATGGAATAGACAATGGAACACGTAGCGGGCCAGTGATCCTTTGCAGTTTGGCTGGGCTCCAAATTGAAGTGCCAATCTTTGCATATCTCATTTCAGAGTTACTACTATGCATTCATTTGATCCAAGGAAAATGACAGTGCTATAGTGCTAATATGTACATAAATAATTACACAAGATAAAAAGACGTATTCAATCAATAGGTGGGAGCTTTATGGCTTATGGACGCCACGTAGTTATTGTAGTTAAAATGCAATCTCGGTCCCCTCCGAGCAAATATTGACACTGACTACACCGATTTGAAATATCTAATCTTATCGACCGGCAACTGGCATACACGAGACTGGGACTGGACTCCATACATTACAGCATAGCACGTCGAACATTTTCCAAGCTTGAGATAACTTAATTTTTCAAAAGTACCTTTTAGCGTTCGAATTATTGGACGGAACAATAAGATGTTACAACTTCTTTTGTACAGCAGTTTTGATACCTTGGCTTGAATTGGAAACTTCCTTCCAAATCCAATTGTTTAATCTCAGCAGCAAAGTAAGCAGAGGTCCTTCCCTTGACGTTGGGAATTATCACAAGTTGGCATACAGAACCAAATACGCAAAACGAAATTATTAACTAATGTATGTAGTACTAACTAAATTATAGTGTGTCACAACTTGTCACTTCAAAACTAAGCTACCTAACTAAAAGTATATGAATTTACTACATCTGTATATAGGCGCAAATGATGCGGGAATGTATTTGGCAAGGCATCACAATCCTGGCTTGAACGACTACCTAGCGTAGGTTCTTGTCTTTTAGTATAAAAGTACAGGTAAGTATATTTTCGAGGTCACTAGCGTTTCAATACAAAGGTGAGTTGGGGTTGATTAGGACTGACTTAGAAGGGACTTACAGTAACAGTACTTTTCCAAGTGCCCGTCCCGAACACAACTAACGTCAGTTGAGATTTTATTCATTCTTAATTGTTCGGAGCCTACTTTGAACTCCCCTTCTCTGTCCGAGACGGTTCGAGCATAATAGTTGACATTCGCCTCGAAGAGGAAGTCCCCGGGCTCCGTACTAAATGCGACAATGAAGGTGAGGCTGATAGGGCTTGTCCCGTTCCCGGACTGGGCAAGGTCAAGGGGCTTGGTCTTGACGGCCCCGGCTGCCACCTGGGACAGCCGGAGTTGAGCACACTCACTGGGAATGAACTCATTGATTCGGCCTACGGCGGCCATGGCAGCCTTTCGGAGCAGAGTATCATTTGAAGGGAGCTTCTTTGGAATGACGCAGGCACAGTACTCGTCGGCTATCCCGCTGCTCTCGCATTCTCTCATCACCGGAATTTCCGTGAAGAGGGACTGACCAAAGTTTCTGGGAAGGGCCGTGCCGTTCCGAGACTTCTGAAGTGGGAGCTGTGGGGTGCTGGTATAGGTGTCCAAAACCTGGGACATGGTCCGGAATATGTCGAATGGTGAGCTTAGACGCCTGTAAAAAAAATTAAATATATCTTAGGATAACATTATAGACTATTTAGTTTACCATCTTCCGATTACCGGTAGTTGCTGTGCTAGGTTAAACTCAAGCTTAGCCAACCATAACGAAATCAAGGAAATTTAACCTAAGCTAGTTAAACTAAAATCAAGCAAACCTAGCCTAAACTTAGTTAACCAAACCAAAATCAACCCAACCTAACCTAAGCTTAGTTAACCAAACCAAAATCAAACCTAACCTAAGCTTAGTCAACCAAACCAAAATCAAACCTAACCTAAGCTTAGTTAACCAAACCAAAATCAAACCAACCTAACTTAAGCTTAGCTAACCAAAACCAAAATCAAGCAAACCTATCCTAATCTTGGATAAAAAAAAACATAACCTAACAAAACCTAAGCTTAGTTGACGAAAGCAAACCTAACTGTTTTCGTTAAGAAAGCCTTAGCTTACTTAAAGAAAACAAACTTAAACCTAGTTAATCAAACCCAACATCAGCTAACCTGACGTACGTTTAACCAATGATTTTTTTTTAAACGTAAGTATGTATGCCTAAACAAACGATAACCAAAGAAATGGTCAAAGAAACTACCTACGTAAATATTTATGGTAAAATGTGGCAATTTTCTTTTCGTGAAAAAAGCAATTGGGTAAAAAGTTTGAATTTCTTCGAAGGACTCAAGTAAGGATTTTGAGCATACTTTGTATTTATTTCCAGAGAGCTCTGCCAGCTCGGGAACTCTTTCCTTATTGAAGTAGGCAAGTATACCCATGAGTTGGGCAACTTGTCTTCGTACCATCCCGGAAACGTTTGTCTGATTTCTCCAAACCTATATCCATGATCGCTGATGAAGAAGAGGATCGTATTGTTGAGGTTAAGGCCTCTGATAAAGTCTGCGTAGATCCCGTCCGCCGCCTTGGCCGCATTGAAGTCTGCGTGAGCTAAATTCGTCAGCCAGGAGAGGAGAAAGAGCGGGCTTCCTTCCTCCGTGGACACGTCCAGCATCTCACGGATGTATTGGAGCAGTACTTCGTCCACAGTTCTCGAACCAATGCAATCCAGTGTGTAGTACTGCTACGTAAGAAAATCCAGTTACAGTAGCTTGTTCAAATAGTTTAGGGAAATTGGGCTTTTACGTACTGGAGTCGGTGTCCGCTGATGGACTCCAAGCATAAAGGGGCGGAAAAAATAGTCAACAGGCTGTTTCACTGTATTTGAAGAAACCAAACATAAGTAGGTACAAGGATTTTTACCTGGGGATAAATATAAACTACTTTTAACAGACTTTCGGAATCTTACCAAACCCAGTCTTCATATAATGAAAGATGGCGATGAGTGGGGCGTCCTCAACCATGGCAGTAACGTAGTTAGCCTGGCTAAATCTTTTCCAAATGTACGGACATCCGTCTTGGGCCGTTTCAGAGGAAAAGAAGCAGGACTCCATGAGATCGTCCTTGCTGTACCCACTCAGGAAGGACATGGCGTTGGGGATCGTATTCTCACCAACTAACCAGTAAAATAGAATCCATAATTTTCGTATTAAATGCTAAATTTTGGAAGTACAACATCTACCCATTCACGTACCTTTAGTATATCCTAACATTTCCAAGGCGCCCAATTCCTCTAGAACCATCTTGGTCTTTGGCATGTTCCGGTGAAAGCTGAGTCTTGACACGGAGTCGATTCCGACGATCACGACGTTTGGCGGAGTTTTAACTGTCTTTCCCTGGGGAGCCTCACTCCGCCTCCGGCGACTTTTCTTCCTATTGGCCCAGTATTGGACTTTCTGTTCTGTTGCTGGATTTTTAGGGTGCTGGGGAATCGCATGAAACTGCCTGTAGAGAATGTCCCGTGTTGAGGGCCAGTACTTTCCCCGGCATTGGACGCGGAGGAACTCGTGTGGGACCGGGATTCGGTTCACAGGCTTTCGGAGTGGAAAACAGTCTTTAGAAAAGCTAAAAATGTCGGTACAATTAGCTCAGTAGTACAATCTTGTTAACTATCTACTATGTACTACGTATAGCTTGCAAATATAGCTTTCCACGGAAAAAGTGTAACATCCAGCGGAATAAAGTTATTTTTAAGTAGTCTACCGAACTAACTAACGTCTAACGAAATTCATACCGAATATTTGTATCCGCTCCTTCGTCATACTTCTCAATGGACTGCTCGACCCGAGTGATGGTCATGTAGCAACAGTCAATTGTTCCTAGTGAGTACCCCGAATCCTCTACAGACGATTCGTTAATGAACAGATCCTGAAATGAGCCAGAATTAGTGCCCAGATGAAATTGAGTATTTGATAAATGCCTTGGACTAACTTTTCCGTGAGTGTAAGTCCACTGCCGTGGGGCTGCGTGACAGTTGACTAGAGTAGGTTCGAGAATGAAAGGCTGGATGGCTTTGTCCCAGGCACTAATGTTAACTATGGTGCAGGTCGGCGTGTTCACAATGTACCCAAGCTCAACGTAGTCTTCCAGTTCTAAAAAATCTACAACCAAGTAAGAATAGTAAATAGGTTCACGTTCACAGGTACAGATAGGAAGTTTTGTCAAGCTTGTCGGTAATTATCTTACAGTTATTTGTAAACCGGACTACCGGCGGGTTGTAATATTTGTAGGATTCAGAATAGAGTTGGAAAGAGACGAGCCCAAGAGAGATGACAGCAAAGAAGATGATGAGCCAGATCCAAGTTACTCGGCGCCGTACTTTCCAATGTAAAGGGTTGAGTATGGAGGCAGAACTTTGGCGTAACTTGTGGCCGGGTGAAAGCGCCATCTTATCATTTCATTCAGATGGCATCAATAGTCTTGTACTAGAGCTCAAGTAAGTTATAGATGCGTTGGAACGGCCGTTTAAGATTCTAGGAAAACGAGAATAAATCATACTAATTAATATTATTATCGGGTTAATGAAGCGATATAAGAATTTTCTTTGTCCGTCCGTCCAAATGTTCTAACAAAACTCCTTCTTTTACATAAATATATGTACAAAATTGCGTATCAAGAAGCATTTTTGCTCCTTTACCGCTTGATCGCTAAGCCGCATTCCCCGTAAGGCTGACCTTATCACGCTTACCATAGGGCTAACCTTCATACAGTCCCTCGTCAAAAATGAAAATGGCCACCTTATTTCGCCAACTTTAACAAAATACTAACAACAAATATTAATTTTTTCGTCTTAAACATACCAATGGTTGAAGTTGTATCCTCGGCTGTTATTCGGTTCTCTTCCACAAGCCGTTCCATTCCAGACAGGTATATGACTGGTTGGTAGAAGGATGAGCACATTGTTGAGTTGACATGTTAGATAAGATTGCTCCCTTATCTGCAATAAACAGAACAAAGCAAGATATGTAGTATACTCCAGTTCCATTTACGTTAAAATTCAAGCTATACGATACGTCCTCCGTGTAGTAGAAATCCACACCGATAATTTTTAACTCCGTCACATATTTTGATTTAGTGTAATATTACATATGACTAATGAGAAGATTGATGAAACAAAATAAGTAGGTACTCAACATGGGATATGGAAAAAGTATATCGTACCCAAACTATGGGGAAATATATGGTTTTTTTTACGTATTTTAAGTTCGTGAAACACTATTGTGTGAGCAAAATTTCACGAGCAGTGCTGGACACAAGAACTGTTTTTGAAACACTACTAGAGCGATACATGTTATACCGAAGATAATATGTAGTAGGTACCTCCATCAGCCGAATTTAAGCATAGCACGCTTTTAGCTGACAACGCTTTGAATTTACGTTTAACCGCACCACTTAACCAAATTCATCAATCTTAATTCCCACTCTAGGCCACAATTTGGGTTGTCCACCCGGACAAAAAGGCAAAACACAATCAAAAGGGAGTACTAGACACTCACCGAATGCTGTAATATGTAGTATGGACTGACAACTGACACAATGTCAGCATTATGGCCAGGTCTCGTTCCCACAATAGCCGAATTCCAAATTCCAATATATACTATGTAAAAGCTCAACAACCCACTTCTGGGCCCAAATAAAATATTGCAGACTGTGACGGCCTGCCATACATAAAGCGACACAGAACACAGAAAGGACTACCGGAATAATATTACCGAACAAAGGCTCCTTGAATAATTGATTAGCGTAAATGCCAGGTCCTTCCTTTTGTCAATATTAAATATCACGGAATATTGCATGAAGCCTGATTTGAATTTACATGGGCCTCTGTTGCCCTATTTCTAGAGTAAGTACATACTTTTGTTTAACTCAAACGGCCTGCTTCAGAATTGTACCCCTTCATTTCTGCTTATCTAACGTGAAATCAAATCTCATTAATTATGCCCGAGCTATTTCACGATTATTCACCCTAGGCACACTCAAACAATATGCCCAGCTTTTGAACAGGTGCAAGCGGGATTGTTGTATCAATGAAACAGGCGGGGGTTGGGCCCTTACGTGTGACGATAATGACAAGCGTTGGGAGCTGAGGAGAAAGCCGTAAATGACACGTTAGAGAGTTATATGGGATAGTCTGCCCTCGCCGCCTGGCACCGGACCGGACACCGGTCGAATATTTACTACAGGCGTAACTACTTTTGCGGGAAGGATAGGGCACGAGGCACGAGACATTCACTTGGGACATGAATATTGAGAGGAGGAGGGAGTGACTGACACTGACACTCTGAATTCGATATTGGATAGTCCGAAGCGGCTACAGAATCAGGCTGCAGAACGAACTGAGTACGTAAGCCCACGCAGAACCACAAATAGCTTGTACCAAGTACTAAATATAAGATACTCTATACTTCATAGCATCTTAGCATAAGCGATGGAAGCGGATTTTGATGCTGAGCAGCATAATGCATAAATGATCTTTATCAGAACTACGCACATTTACACTTCCAAACCATAAAATAGTGTATTTTCTGTTTTGTGGCGTGGCAGATATCAATAAGAGTCAATAATTTTGAATGTATTTTGTTTCCCAGGCTTGTATTTTTGCTACCCCCAAAAATATATTTTTTAACCGCAAATTATTCAACCAATTCAGGAAATACGAACATTCATGAAAAAAGGCTTACTTTCGAAGTCAAAAGTTAACAACGTGAGTTAGTCTAATCAATCCACAATTTTCCCAGAGCTCATTTATATTTCCTCTTTCCTAACTATTTTCTGCAAATAGACAATGTCGAAATCTATAATTTTCGGAGAAGCCGCAAGCCTACTCGGAAACCGAACGTATTCTTGTGAACGAGATTTAAAGCGTGCATTAAACTATTTGTCCAGGTTACCTACAAAATAAATGCTGCATAGGAGGATCTTCATGCAAATTATATATCTCGACAAGAAAAGGCATGGAGCCTCTGGCCCAGAATTGTGCTCATGTAAATGTAAAGTATTTAGTACATGGTACCCTATCATTTCATTACACCAGATCCTGCCATGATATAGGAAGGAGGAGGAAATAATAGTTATTTGTTATTGGCCCTTCTGAATATCCATTGTGTGGTGGGATATGAGTTCTCGGGCTCCTCATCCTGATCATGACATGTGACATGTCATAACATTAGTCTCGACCAAATCCCTAAAGTCAATGAAATTGAATGGGCCTCCAATATCAT
>JAQFZY010000390.1:0-30081 GCA_034696285.1 Hypogastrura burkilli
ATTGTGTGTTGTACGGAATTCTAAGTTCTATATTCTGTGCTATGCTATGCCATACGATTTGATTTTACTATTTGCTTATGCCAATGTTTTGCTCGGGAAATGGTGCTGCATATGGAGGTCAGGTCAAAGGTCAAGGGTCAAAATATAATTCAGGCATACGCATGCATGTGGGCATGACATGACTGAATCAATTGAGCTCTGATTCAGAAGGCATTTCAGAGACAAATCACACTTGACCTCTCTGACCTGCACTTTGACCTCTACCGGGCACGTCAGGCATTTAGGCATCAAAAGGTCAAGTGTTGTGTAGTTTTGGAATCTATATAAAATGAGTTTTCTATGGATAGGCCACTCGCACGGATCTGAATGGTTGGAAGTTTGACCTTTGACCCCGATATTCTGACCTGTGTCTTAACTATTAAGTAGTAGTTGCAATAAATCCATCGTTCTATATAAGTACCACACCTTAGTTTTCTTGTAAATAAAATAAAATAAAATAAATATTAGTAGACTCTAGACTCAGACTCTGACCAAAAAATATAGCTCTAACTCTAGCAAAAAAAAGTGCAAATTCGCAAATATAATATTGGACGTAAATGTTTAAGTCTGTTATCGGATTCACACGCGAACTGAGTCATATTGTTTCGTTAAGATCTACCAGACCTGTTGATTTCCATACTTCTTTTTTTGGGAAGCGTTAAATACATTCCAAGGCTTGAAAGAAATAGTTTTAAATTCCTGTACTAAAATGACGCTTGAGAGATTGTAATAGGCTGTGAATTCCATAAATATAAAATATAGGATTTTCTGTATAGCTTCATTCCAAGCTCTGAGGTCTCCAGCACCTCCCAGGCAGCGAATCGAATTTTGAACTGCCACTACAAGCCCCAACCTCCGCCGCTCTCGTTTGTTGTGGCCTAAAGGAACAAGTCCAACTTTCTTCAGGTTCCTTTCGGGAGAATAATGCTGTAATAAGGGAAAGGGATCCCTTTTAAATTGACACAATCTCAGGGAACCGGAACGGGTCAAACCCAGTAAACTAACATAACATGTCAGCCCGCCTACTACACCACCTTTCACTACAGTACCCACTGCACGTGGATTTAGGCCTAAAGTCTCTAGGGACCTCAAAACGTAATACAGCTTCTACTACAGACTACAGGGAAACGAATCTTAACGGCCCCAAGCATGAAGTTGTAAATGTCCCATTTTTTGGTATTAAAACTCAAAATAAACTCTTGGCCACGACGTTACGTCTAAGGGGATTGGGAAGGGCCCTAAGCCGGAACTTCGGAAACGGGTGGAACCCAATAAAAATTTTACAACTTGGGAGAACCTAAATGACATTTAATCTCAGGAGAGAGATACAGCCTACAACCTATAAGTACCTACTCAAAACACCAAGTTTTAAAATACTCACTATTTTTCCAAGAGCATATAATAGCATCTTTTTCACGAATTTTGAAAGTTTGTTACATGTGTGGCTTTGCTTTTGCTGGCGATGACAAATCCATGCGGGCAAAAAGTGGCGCCCTTTTTTCGAGTAAACGCTACAGAAAAAATGTGGCAAGCTGATGGGCTAATTTTCCAATGCTATAGGATAGCCCCATGCCCGCCCAGGTAATTACATGTACTGCTAAGTACGACAAGGTTGCAACTTCAATGTGCATTCCCATGTTTTGGCTTTTCGGCAGGAAAATATATGCTTAAGTAATATTACTTATATAAAAAACATGGATCTCATCAAAAATCCCTAAAGTTATCTATCGTGATGTAATCCATTAAAAATAATTTTGAATGCAGTCAGAAGTAGCTCTTATTTAATGTTGATTAGCTTATAGCTTATAGCCGTTCTCTCAACCTCTTAATAAATGATGTTTCCTTGCAGATTTCGAGATAGTCCCACTACAAAGGAATTATGTGAAAGTGAAAAGGGGCTCATCGTACGCGTACTTGACAAAAGGTAATCAAAGTCAGGCCCAGCTTATTTATAGTTTGATGAGGTCAGGCAGAAAGGTGATCCACAGGCCTTTATTGTATTTTAATGAACCTGATCCTATTATTATTGGGATCGCGGACTTCCATTGTCCACCAGCCAAGATGGGAAGAGCAGGTAGGATTGTTAATGTGGATCTGCACTGCAACTACAGAAGGGGAAAGTTATAAGTATATAGAGGCCTGGTTTTAGGAACCCAAGTCCTCCATTTCCACGTCGTGACGATGACCATAAACTGCCGACTAATACTTAATGGAGTCTTCCGGAATTGATGAGGATCTTATTTCCATGTAGCAGCAAGGAGCCTACAATGGGCCAGTGGGACTCAAGTGTCAATCACGCCTTCCACGTATACTTGCAGCGTGAAAGTGATTGAGTTGGTCAGAAGCGTAGAATTCACCCTTTAGTGCGGGTCAGTTGAGCATACGCCAGTTCGAGCTTAAATCTTAAATATGACACGAGCGTCTGCTCTACGAAATCCTACAGATTCCTATCTGCTCTAGAAGGCCTCACCTTCTCCCAAGCACCAGGTCTGAATTATATCACGAAATCAGCCAAATTATATGTTACGGCTAGCTTGAGAAAGAATTGGCAGGGTTACAATGTAAGAGAAATTCAAAAAATTCACAGTACTTCTCAGAGGGTAAAAATGTTTGATATTTTTTCAAAAATTTACGTACTTACGTTATTCAACAAATTAATTTTAGTGCAAGTTTGCTTGCGTTTTATAGGTTAGGTATGGTTTTTGTTAGGTTAGGTTAGGTTTTTCTTAGAACTTAAGCTCATTAACATTAAATTAAAATTTTCAAAGTTGTTTCTGTAGACAGTCAACTCCGGTTTATGTATACATACATATAAGAGTCAGCTTTTCAACTTATAGCCAGAAATGTTTTTTTTAATCGCCGTAAAGTATTTGCAATGACATCACATGACAAAACTAAACAAAAATATTAAAGCTAGTAAGCCTGCCACAAAGTTTAGCAATAATCTGGCAATGGAATAAATTAATATTTTAGCTCAATGCTAGGAAAATGCTAAATATTATAATTCTTTGGTATAGCATATTCCGTCGATTTAGGGGTAAGTAATGTTAAACTCTGGTAAATTAATTTACTGATGTAAAGTGAGCTTAAATTATGCTAGTTGGTTCGGACCGAAAAAAATTTCACCGAAAAAAACTGAACAATAAATATGAAAAAATACGGCATAAACAATACTACTATGAACTAGAAACTGTAACAGAGATTAAAATGCGTGGATTATGAATTTTGAACCTGTGCCAAGCCTTGTGCTTGCGCCCCGCTATTGTTCTTGAGCCCACTACTCCGAGCCTGTAACCACAGAATAGTAACAATGGCTTGTTGTGTTGGGCTGCTAACTGACGGAAAGGTCAGAGGGCCTTTGTGTCTGAGGTCAAAGGAAGGGTGGATAGGACGACCTGACTCCTTTCCCTCCAATTGTAATTCCCAAATCCCCGTGTATGTACGAAGTATGAGTAATGTGACAAATAGGGATTTCCGTCTTAACGACGCGCGGAGAGGTCAAATATTCCCGCAGCCATCAACCCTTTGATTTCCTGCTTTCAAAATGATCAGTCATCTGTAACAAGTGAAAATCAGGCCTATTGAAAAATAATTCTTTGGCTTCAGCAATATGGAAATCTTCCATTTTCTAAAGGAAAACAAATGCTTTGCCGGAAATTCATATTTTTCAGGATTTTCTGTCATACTCTGTCAACACTTCCACGTGCGACGTCCGAACACTTGGCCAGGAGGACAATAGCTCCGGATCAATTGGAATTCCCGATTTTTGTTGAAATATAAGAATTGCGGCGGATGCCTATATGGTTCGTTGGTCAGGAAGCTGAAATGCATTTTTTTTGTCATTGACACGTCCATTTTTATGAATTGTGAATTATGACCTTTACACTTTGGGATCGCTCGGCGAGGCTTTGAAATCATGGAAGGGTCCGTGTCGTCTGTCAAACTAATGTCAGGAACCAGAGTTGACTTCCGACGTATCAGTGTATGTAGCAAATGTCCAGCACCGACTGCGGACATGCATATTTATTGAATTTATAAATTTTTTTTAGGTACAACCTTTTGTAACCTGTAACGCGTGTCAAGTTGTGCAAAATCCAAAATTAAGGGCCAGGACGTTTCGGCATGAGAAATGTCCAGCAAAAAAATGTTTAATTCTGGAAATTTGAAGACAGGATATCATTTTTTTGTAAACCTGCACGTTTATTTTGTAACCTGTTCCGCGTGTCAAATTGCACAAAAGTGAATTCGCGGCGTTTCGGCGTGTGAAAAATCACATTTTCTCAATTCTTAAAACTCGATGATATGGGATATGCTGCAAATATTTTTTTTGCAAGCTTTGCGATTTTTTTGTAAATTCTGTATAATTCACATATGAAGACACCGGAGCGGAATAGCGAACACGCTTTCGGAAAATATTTCATTTCTGCTATTTGTTTTGGTTCTTTTGTGAACAAAAAAATAACACGTTGGCATTCAAATTTCTATGTGCTTCCAAATTCGCTATGAATAAAAACTTATCTGATTTGTCCTGTTTTTTTTTTATAAAAACGATTTTACAAAGCTAAACAATCAACTTTACTAAGTTGTTATGTCTAACACCGGATCCTTTTTCGATAGGATTTTTCAAGTGCCTCTATTTTTGTGATCAAAATTTAAATGAGGAAAGAGGATAATACAAATATTTATGGCCTGAGCTCCATGCGGTCTCAAATAAATCCTGATCCCTTTACAACGGACTGATTTCCAGATCCAGACAATAGGATCGCAGGTAACCTTATAATATATTCATACCAATGGGCTCCTACAGTGAATTTTAATGCCTAACCTATACACACGTAATTTTATTTGCACTTAGGCCTCAATGTAAATTAAAACGTGTAGGTAATACTAGGCCTTTGGAAATCCATGAAATTGAATTAGAGTAGTAGGTAGGGGCCTTAAATCCTCCACCGGACCCATAAAGGTAAATTTTCCTTATTTCAAAGGATCCTTTTATTTACTCAAGCCAGAGCCAGGTTGTAAAGAAAAACTTATGTAGATTTAGAGATACAATTAGGTTTAGGCTGGCTGGAGCTGGAAGGGTTCGGAATTATTCCATAAAGATACAGAGAGATAGGCCTTCCAGCCTTTGACGGCCTTTTACATCTCTAAAGAAAATAGGAGCCACATACAAAGGCCATTTAGTTTACTTATGCAAATCTGGGATCTTGAGAGTAATTCGGTAAAGGCCAAACGAACACAGCCTCCCAAGTTCAAGTTCGTGACGATCCATTTCCTGAGTGTCTCAGTAGTGATCCAATGTCACTCGAAATCTTCCTACAGGCGGTTGAATCCATTAAGTAGCATAATAAGATCTGTAACTTGGAATTAAATCGGACAGGGCACATGCGATTGACAGTGACAATATACAATATAAAATGCAGGGCGAAGGGCAATCAACATAATCAGTAGGTAGTACGGCGACCTTCCTTTGGTGCTCACTGGTGACTCATTTTGGATCTACACATGTGGACATGTTACAGATTCTTTAGGAAATTGGACAGTCTGTCAGCTTGTGAAGTCTAATTCAATCAATACAAAATTTCATGTTTTAAATAAGTGCTAGCAAATAAAATTGAATTGTTTGCCACATAATTGTATACTCTTTCCAATGGTGCACCTAATTTTACAATAGAATGAGTAGAAATTACCTGAATCTTAAATTAATTCAAGTTTTAAATCAATTTAATTAAAAAAAGAATGGGGGAGAACAGCGTGCCTTATACGTTTGAAGTTTGGCGCCTCCGGCTACGGGCAGCATTTAGCCTCAGTTTTGTATAATGAAATACGGTGGTTACTTAAATCCGAGTGGAAATAAGAATATTTATGTACTTTTACTCATCACATTGTAGAATGAAAAGCACCATTGGCAAGAGCATGAAATTTTGCTATTAGAGCCAACCTTCACCAAGCAAGTAAATAATGAATTTAATAAGAAATTCTGCATAGATTGAATTTAACTTGTTCCATTTCCTAAGCAAACTGCAACATATACATATAATACAGATCTTCCCCATGCCAGAGCACTAGGACATAAACACAGATCTTCCCTATCAGATCAAATTAGTATGCAAGACCATGGATGTAGGGGGACCTTACTTTAGTGTATTCTGCGGGATCCGACAAACACCCTCATTTTCCCACACTTTGTATGGGACATAAAAGTAATCCATTAATTAGGGAAGAAGAGCATTGGATGGATTTAGAATAACAATAGGATGCTGTGCTGTATACATACTCTAGGTAGGTATATGTATAGTGTGTGGCGTGTAATATGTAATCTTGCCCAAAACTCTGAGTCACTCTTTCGAGATGCAGATACAAAATAGGGCTTATCCCTCTGACGTTGTAGACGGATCCAGGATAGGCCTGTTTTTATTTATTGACAAATCTTATCTAAATTACAGACGAGGATTTAGTTGGTCTTACTAAATGGCTGGTGACGAATGCATCTTTTAGTCTTTGTGCTTTGTATTCCTGCTGCTGCGTTTGTACATAGATGGATAAGGCGGTGCGGTAAAAGCCGGGAAAACAAGGTACAATGTGCCACTACGAGTACGAATCTACGAATTGACACTTGTTCTGGATTTATTGTTGTGGGATAAATTGGGCTCAGGATCGGCTTTAAGAGTTTTGGAGGTCTATATCCGCATTAGTGACACATGCTCTATGCTTAACATAAGGATATATTTTTAATTTGCAGTTTCTGAATATTTTTACAGCAGTTTATGGATATTATTTTGTAATTTTCCATGCCCAACAATATGCAATTGGTTGATATTTAATATGGGAATTATTAGTTTCGTATGACATATTAATGAATTAAATGCATTCTTGTTCCATAGAGCGGAAATTACGATCGCTCCCCCGCTTAATTTTGCAAAGAAATATTAGCTGTGAATTTAAATAAATATATTTGTAACGCAGTTTTAAGGAATGAATAAAATATTTGTGAAAAATGTAGCTAAAAAAATATAAGTGCAGCTGGTTTTTAGGCTAGGCAATAAAACCGTAAGAAAAATAATATAGTCGTAATATTAATGCTGCCACAAAAAATCAAGACTTTAGCACATAACAAAATATAAAATTAAGCAAATATAAGGTAGATATTTGACAAAATTATTTTCCTTTTATTGTTTATATTGGACCCGACTCATACTCTCAGGTTGTTCGTTTCCATATTTCCCTGAGCGTACGTCTCTTTTTTATTTTTGACTAAAATCCATACTTTTTTGGGCCCAAATTAATACGCGACAAAAATATTGTAATTTTCCAAGCACCTCAGGGACCATGTTAAATTCATACAAACTCCAGCCTGTAGCTCCTAGCCAGTGTTAGCGTTGACCTCGGGTCTTAGGCCTGATTTTTGAGGCCAATGTGTGTCAAACCTTTTGTATAGGCTTGAAGGCTATCCCTCATTGAACAATTGGTTTTGAGTCTGTATAATGTAAATGAAGACGCACCTGGCTCCTGGACCACCGAGAGTCCAGGTGAGAGTCCACTATATGCTTTTCCCATTATTTGTCTCAAAAGGTCACACTAGTAGGATATTACCTGACCCTCACCGTCACCACGACCTTTTCTGGCAGTCCCCACGCGCCACCAAAAATTGACGTCTGATCCGTGATCGGCAAATGGGACATGGGACATATGACGTATAGGGGATTGAGACACTGTCCCGAGTAATACAAGGGCCTTCGGCCCGTTTCATACATTGTGGATTCGGATCCACATTGTTATGCGCTAACGGGAGCGGGAAGGGCTTAAATTTCATTCAGGCCTGATTAAGCTAGCAAGAACCTGTACTTGAGTCTCACCGGCCGCCGCGCCCTTGCTTTGGTCCTGTCAATTGTCAACCCATTAGCCGGCATTTGGAAATAAGACTAATCTGATTAGCTCGTCGCGGCGGCTTCCCATTTTACACTATTTACAAACATGTAAATAGGTACCTCCTGTTTCGGAAGGGATTCGAGCCTTGGCCGACATTGGCAGGAGACAGCTTGTGGACGAATTGGAGCTTTTGGTACTAAAAATAGTGCGACAAAAATATGATGCACCTTGCATATATACTAGGTTACTCTTTTCTGGGATATTTTATGCACTAATTACAAAATTTTAGCTGTTTTTTTTTGCATACGCGATAAGTTGATGAATTAAAACCTTGAGGGAATTAATTATTTTCGGAGAAAATACGAGCCATTTAAAAATACTAAATATTAATGCTGCCAAAAGAGATGGAATGTAGCGAAAAAAATTGGCAAATTAACAAATATAGGTACTGCTGGACACAAATTGTTTGGTAATTTTGTTTTGGACTAAAATCTACAGTTTTTAGGTTGAATTAAATACAAACAATTTCGTACAGGAAAAGCAGTAATAGTTGTAAATTATAGGATAAGGTGACCCGTTGTGCTCTTTTAAAGAGGATTTTCCTTGTGTTTGCATAGATTACATTCCTAGAGATTGTTTTGTGGCTGTATGCATTAAGCAATCCAGATCCAGATTAAGTAATTCAACTGGCCCCTTGTTTTTGCACATAGAAATGCAGTATAAATATTAGCAAAGGGATTTTTTTGCATTTTCTCTAGCTCATTACAATATTGAGTATTGATACGTTGTTATTGTTAGGTAAAGCTAGTACATGGAAACTTACCTGTTATACATATAAAAAACCGCTTCTTAGGCCGGCTCCTGCAGTTCTGCAGCTGTTTTGAAGAGAATTGAGGCCAAGAGGTGGGAAATGTAGAATTAAAATCACGAGTTTCTATATGTTGCACTCTGTAAAACACAGTAGTAGGTAGTACATGTTATTTGTTATTACACACGAAGCGTAGGATCCATGCTATAACCAATGCAGTTTAGCAAAGGAATAAATATAAATACAAAGTATTGCGTCGTGCCCTGTCCTCTAAGGTGGATTTTAGCCTGAATACAATACAGTCAAGCGCTTGTTCAGATATACCGTTGTAAACGGGCGTAGTCAAGTAGCGGAGCGGGACAGCGTGTGAAGTCGCAATATTCACACACTTAATACGATGGCATTTGGCCCGGTGTCATTACTAGGAATATTTCTTAAGCGGTCTTGCGGTTTTTGAGTCATGGCTAGTTGTAAACGGTGGTCCTTCACCTTTGGCCCTTGACCCGACGCAATCAAAGTAATATTTGACGGATGAACGTGACCTTTGACCCGAGCGATTTAACAACAAACCCTATGCACACCTTTCTAGTATTATGAATAAGCTGAAAATCGTTTTCGAATTCATCAAGTAATTTTTGAGATACGGGAAACAGACAGACATACAGCCAGAACACTCAAAATTATAAAAGAGCCTCTTTAATAAATGGCACGAGTTTGGACGTATGTACACAAGTCCCCATGCCAAACCTGCAAATAGTTGCGAATTGAGATTCAATGAAAAAATCCGAGTAAAAGTACGATGTAGAATACTACAGATACAGTGCGAAAAATTCCTATACAGCTGGCCGGTATGATATACATTCCATGCTAATTTGAAATTACCTGGAAACTAGCCCGTATTTATATACATAGGTATACAAGACATGTGCACATATAGGGGTCCTTGCTTTATATAAGAATCAGATTAAACACTCAAGGTAAAGAAAACAGGAAGGTGCCTAAAGATCATTTTTTACACGAACGGCGACAATGTTATTGTGTTGTTAAGAATACAAATATGTGAGGAGATGGCTGTCATTTAAATAGAAGAAATGTATAATACGCATAGTACATGAAAATACACATGTGCGTCCACATATTTTGGAATCTTGTGAATGAAATTGTGTAATGCGTCAATACGCCTCTGAGCAACACGGGGCCAGTACAATGAGCCCATGAATATGTATTTGATTTATTGCCCAGTTTGAATTAGGAGTCAATACATATTGTTATTGTAGGTGTGGACACATGGACGTATGATGAAGACTTTGATTCATTTCCTATAGACTCCCCCTTCATTGTGATCTCTTGTAAATTGCGCAGGAAAAATATTCTTTTTCCTTCGATATAGGTAGAATTTAAGTTCATAAAAACCCGTCAGCCAGGATACTCGGATACATTCCGGTAGCCATTGTCCAGATTCAAGGATCGATGGAGGTGACAGAAATGTAATAAATAATTCATTTTTTGTGATTTCAGGTAAGAATAGAAAAAATCAAATTTTTATGACGCCTCTTCACTTGTAATATCACAAAAGTAAGTTCTATTAACACGTGTTAGCGGTTGGGTGAGTTTCCTATATTAAGGCCTGGATTTAATTCAGGGGCGCCTTTACGATTGATTTCTTTTTATGCCTGTAACCTACCCTAATGCATGCTTATGTATTGGTACATTTCTGTCATTTTTCAAAAATCGCGCCAGGAGAAACTTGTTAACATACTAAGTCTAATTGTGCCTCAGAGGCAACGTGTTGACATATTCAAACATACTAATCACAATTTTACCCAAGTGTTCAAATATTAAAGCATACTGCGCTGAATTGTGCCCCAGGCGAAACATTTTAATATATGAAACATTATTGTGCCTAAAGCGAAGCTTTAACACTTTAGGAGCAAAAATTAATATTTTTGAAAATTTCTTTGCCTGCAGTGTTAAATCCTATATACGCCCCTGTCAGATTCTTCATCCTATAAATATGCATTTCCGCCTCAATGATTGACTTGATCTTCCTAAACTAAATGTTCTGATGAGAAATATCATGAATAATTCCGGATTAAGTGTTCCTAGTTCCTACAGATCTATCCACTATTCTATACTGTTACATGAGCAGCATGAATTTCCTGGATCCATAAATTCAATTTGTCAAAATGTCAAATGTCATACATTAGTTCATGGGCCCGATACGATACACTCTACCTGTTCCCCACCATCATTCATCAACTGTCGCCTCGACTTCTGAGGCCAGTGCCGGAATTTGCATCAGCATTTAAAACTAACGATAAATTATTCGGGAGTCGGGAACTTGAGGCTTGAACTCCCTTGACATGCTCTGCTACACAAAGTGGTACTACGAATCATTAGTATTAAATATTGAAAAATGAGCCCTACCGACTCCGTCATGGGCAAGTGCTAATAACTAATAACTTATTGGGCCAGTCAAAGGGAGGATCAATAAGTACCTACCTATTTTTTCTGGAACCTTTACTATGAGATCGGACCTTTTTCGGAAGGAATTTACAATTTACCATTTACAGGTCTTTGTAATGCATGGAGAGTCCGTTATGCTTGGGGAGCCTTTAGAGATGAATTATCAGTGGTATCTATCATTTAATGGCATTTTATTTCTTAACATGCATGGAGGCTAACGTTAGGGAAATATCGGGATGAATATGGATGTGATTTACCTGATTTTTTCTTTTCGAGTCCATGTATAAGGAGTCCCAAGCCTTGGCCCTACAGGTGTGATCATCGGGCCCATTGTGAGCCAGGCACAGCATATGACCTTTGGAAACTCTCTCTCAAATCCAGGGATTTCTATATGTCCCAATCACCGGCTCTGGCTATACCATAGTTAGATTATGGTTCATAATTCATGGTAAAATTTCATCAAAATCTGAACCTTGGAACCATTCAATTCGAGGATTCAAAATTTTACAAATTAAAGTTTTTTAACACGCTAGGTACTACTTAATATTGACTGATTTTACAGCTTATGCTATATGAATTATTTAGAAAAGCTATTTAAATAGTAGTACAGAAGTCTGAATCAAGAAAACTAATCTAACCTAACCTAAACTAACAGACTAACCAAACCTAACCTAACACAAACTATCCAAACGTAACCTAACACAAGCGAGCCGAACCTAACCTAACACAAACTAACCAAACCTAACCTAACACAAACTAACCAAAGCTAACCTAACACAAACTAACTAAACCTAACCTAAGACAAACTAAGCAAACCTAACCTAAATTTGCAAATATAAAGCAAAATATTTTAATTTTATTGCAAATCGGCACAAAATTATATCGATAAGAAAAATTGGTGAATCCAATTTTCAGATTCAGAGTTCCTACGACATAGAATCTCCCTTCATGGATTTGGTATGGGCCCTATTAAAAGTACAGGTAACTACTATGTATCTTTTTTTCTAAATAAGTTGACAAAAAGAAGTACCTACCTTAATATAAGGGAATTCTTGGTCCTTTATATTCAAGGGCCATAGGGGCACATATCGATTAGGCAAGCCTGGGTGCCTTGACTCAGAAGGTTCCTACTTCATACCTTTAAATTGTAAGATTTGGGGTCCTTTTTTGTCAAGAGTGTAAGAAATAGCCCGGGCCCTTGGCATGCTAAAATCAGGAAGGTGTTCAGTACTACCTACTGTTCATCTATCATCTCCAGATCCCTATACAGACTTACAGTACCAACAAGTTGCTTCAAAAAATCTTGGACCCTGGTCGCTGTCGCTATGCGCACTTTAGTCTACAATAGGACTACGGGACTATCCTTCATCTCATCTCTGATCCTGGCTCCTGATACACAATTAGAATGAGAATCCAGGCGTCGGCCTCCTGTACAATATATAGGGATCCATACGTACTACATACCTACAGTACTGTAGAGAGAGATTACCGACGCCCGGCCGAAGAGATCTTCATCTTTGACCATTTTGGCCTCAAAGGAAGAAATATATAAAAATTTGTAAATTCCGTAATTATTTTCGGGACCAAAAATGTCCCTATGCTCCCATCGGGCCCAGAGATCTGTCTCTGCGGGGAATAATAGGCGAAGATGCGTATCTGTTTAGGATTTAGCTGTAGTGGTATTGTAGATTGATGATAGGAGGCGGTAAGCCGGCTTGGATGTAAATAAGTACAATAGATCTCAATTTCTATTTAGGTATTTATAATTCCTATAGGTATTTTTACTATATTAAAGCCTAAAGATTCGGATTTGAGCGTTTTCCGGTAAAATCTCTATATTTTTCGTGCACCGTCTGGCCGGAACGGTGGCTCATGTCATGTCCGTAATACTCCATACGGAATGGCGTCTTCCTTGATCTCTTGATTCCCTACTGAAATCTGTTTCCGTTTTAGTTGTTTATTTAAGCGGTAAAAAATCGGGGGGGCTTCCTTTGAGACATGAAGATGAGTGAGTGAGCTCATCTTTGGTAAAGGCTTATGGAGCCAGGCTTTAGCCTCGTAAAACCCCATGGCTAAACTTATTTCGCAAGTTTTCGACCCTAATGCCCGGTCCGTGTTGGAAGAGCCCTTTAGTCAGCTGTGTGGGTCATAAAGTTTTAATTTCGGATTTCGGACAGGCTGTAGCCCTGGCTTATGCGTTTTATGGGAAAACGCCTTTGAAGTTTGAATTTGGCTCCAAAATCGAATTCTCGCGCCTATAATTTATCTTTATCTTTTATTGGCTCCTGATTAATTTTCGCGGGTTTCAGATGCAATGCTGATACTCTCAGTTTTACTTTGGAAGTTGAAGTCGGACAATTTGTCTAGACAATTGCTTGCATACAATTTTGTACAATCGGCCAACTTTTTCTAGAGAACGGTGCGAATAATTTGCAAGTTTTTTGCGGTCAACTTTTTGCGCACAACAGTTCACATAACTTACGCATTTTTTGCTATAGAGGGCCCGGGCAATTTCTTTCCGGTAAATGGTTCCCATAATTTACGAATTTCTTGCATTGCAAGGCACGGGCAATTTTTCCCCAGAAACAGTTCCCATAATTTACACATTTTTTGCAATACAGGACCCGGTCAATTCTTCTCCCCTAAACAACGCCCATAATTTACACGTCTTCCCGGCAGGAAGTTGACAGACCAAAGGACTCAGAAAAATGTGTAAAGGCCAAAATAAATAAAATATGAATCCCGGAGAGCTCAAGTACTATATTTATTGAGTATTAGCATTTGAATGAGCTTGCCTTTGAGTTGCGAAATGTACGCAATTTTTATGACCTTTCTGTCAGTTTCAGGAAGATATGTGGCAGTCATAATTGTGGTTTCCCGCAGGTTCCTTTCAAAGCTCCCCAGCCTACAACGGATCCATCCATCTTTAAAATCTATCATCGAACTTCAGACTCTGTATATATTTCCAATGGGAATACTTACATACAAATTTTACGAGTCCTCAGTTTCTAAAGGAAGAAATCAACCAGATTTTTTTCTAGTATTTAGAAAGGGAACTTAAACCCTTTCCTTCCCAGGATGTCATGCCACACACACAGAGTACAGACAGGCACTCACATTAGGATGACAGATTGAGTACTTTACGTGACTCCAAAGTTCGTCATAAATGCAGGCCTTCTAAACGCATGTGTATAATTTAATACATAATTTTTGGATTTTGAATATAATTACATAAATGCATGTGCCATTCCCATGTACATCTGCCCAGGAGTTTGAGCTGTCACAAAACCCTGATTTGACATTTTTTGGAAGCCCCGACCTAAATTTTATTGTAAATGCGGAAGATACATATAAATTGACAAATTTTTGGGCATAATTTAATATAAATGAGCATATATATATAGAAGGGAACATCTTCCTGGCGCCTCGTGCCTGAAGCCTTGATTCCAATCTGGACTGCATAACAATATACTTAAGGCAAGATTTTTGACAGGCGGGTCAGGGCTGCTATAATATTAACATTTGGTAAATATGAAAAACGTGTCATAATTTTGCATGTGGTAATGTTGCAATTTTGGACCCGCTTGAGTGAAATCCTACAATGGGAATATTATACATACATATAGATTGGAATCAATGCCGCCGTCAAATTTATTTTTGCCGAAAGTGAATCAAGGCTCTTTGCCATTTGTCACACAGTACAATATTCTGTTGACATAAATCAATTACCTACACCAACAATTTTATGCAGATTTTTATTGTAGATATGCGAATTCCTTTTCAAGAAGGCCGGACAAGTTGTTAATGTATACATATCTGTCAGGTTTTTATTTGTTGAATAGTAATAAAGTAGAGCTGGCTCAGTGTGCTGTATAGGGTTTCAAAATGATTGCAAAAAATATGTCAGGGAGGAACTTACAGAATTTTTGCAAGTAATGATTTTCCACATAATATTTTCGCCGTTTCACGAAGATGAAGGGATGATATTTATGAGCCTTTAGAGGTGAGTTTAGGTTATCAGGACAGTGTCCTAAAATGCTAAAGTACAGTAAGTAATACACCATTTTGGGCCGAAGCTCACACTTAGGTGCAAATTGTTTTTGCAATTTGGAGTCCTACTACATAGATCCTGGAGATAATCTCTGGTGTTTAGGACTCATCTTCGTGCCTCCTTAATAAAAATTAGATCTTGTGCTCCTAAGATAAAAGGCAGGAGAGGAAGGACACAATGGAACAATAGGAGTCAGGCAGATTTTATTAGGAGCGCCAGGTCAACTAAAAAGAGAAATAGACAATACAATAGAATGCTCCTCAAAGTGCACCAGGAAGTAGACAGGCAGGACTTTAAAGTGTAATTTCAGACTCTGTCTATGTATTAAGGCAGTATATCGTATACAATACACAATACAATAGTAAAACACTAAACTACTAAATCTTCCCCCTTGTTAACAAGGAACTCCGGAGAGTGACACGAATCAGGTTGAGTCCAAGATGGATTAGCATACTGTCTTAGTCTACGTCGAGCTACTATCTACTACTATAGGAACTTGCGAAAATTCCAACATCCGCCTTGGAAAGGCCTAATTTCTCTATTTCTGATTTATTGCCCAGAGGATGGCAGCTCGTGAACTCTGGACTGACCTAGAAAGCCGAAAGTTGGACCTGAATCCTCCCTGCATGACCGGGCTAAATTGTGGACAAATAACATTAATAATTACCTGAGCTCACGTCTTGCTCTTCTATGTTGCGGATGGTGTCGGAAATTTGACAGTCTGCATACTGATTGCTCAGTTTAGGTCCTGAAGCAGGATTCTGTTAATGCACAATTTTGTATTGAAATCAGTGATTGAATTGCTTGTATAAGTTCGCTCTAAAGCTGTATTTGATGTTTTTTGCAATTATGCAATTATAAAATCGTAATAAAAATTTGAGCGTTACTTGTAACTTTCAAACTAGGCGCCTCCCACTACGCGCAGCTTTTAGCCTTACACTTGTACTTTATACAGTGCGGATAGTTAGTCAAGGCATGGCAATGAACATTTAAGTTGCAACCATGTCGTACGTAGTAGTACATGGAATTATCTCGGGTATGCTATAGCGTTCGCAAAAGTGCGTATCAACTTGCCCCATTCTTTTTATAGGGTTTTCTCAAAAAATGGCTCTACCTTTTAACCACACTGTATTGCCATTATGATGATTAATTAATACTACCGGAATTAAAATAACCGAGGAAGTAGAGGGGCAAATTTTTTTGAAAACGCATGAAATTCTGGGCTTAGAGCAAACACTTAGTAAAAAATGTATTAAAATACGTTGTAATAATAATGTACTTACCTATAAAATAATCTGTATTGATTGAATTCACCTCCCCAAACTGACCAGCCAGTACGCCTACTGCCCAATTTCCTAAGCAATCTGTAACATACAGATACCTAGAGATCACTACTGTTCGGCATGACGCGGCAGAATCGTAACCTGTAAGGTCCTTAGCATTAGGATTTGGTGAAGACGTAATCTAGGGAGCCGGAACAAAAGGCAGACTTAAATAGATTTTGGGGATCTTGAGGTGCTCTAGTTATTCCCTATGATCATTACCGGCCCACCTAATTCTCTTAACAATGTTTACTCGGGTGTCGGGCGGGCTTTCTACAAAGGGAAGCCGAGCTTAGACTTTGGCCTCGCGGACCAGGTAATAATCTCCAGGGCAATGGATCCAGGTAACTATTAGGCAAGATCTTGAGTAAAAATGTAGAATCATCGGAGCCTGGCTTCCTGCAGAATATGGGATTCTGAATGGAATGGACCCCGCCCCGCCCAACTGGCGTCCCCAGAGTCTAAATTTACGAAATAACCTGGCGCCCTCATAATCTGAATTTTGAATCTCATATAGCATAATCCAGAACCTTGTCAATTATTCTAGAAACTCGTTTAAGCAGGCCATTGGCAGAGGGTATGGCTCAATCAGATCTCTACAAAATAAGCTTCATTTTCATGTTATTTTTCACATTTGGATTTGCATACTAAATCCGCCGGTGAAGCAATATTGGGGATTCCAATTCAGGCATCCCAGAATTTGTGCAAATATAAATATTTAAATTCTAAAAGAGTTAATTTGGCTAATAATTTTTTTAAATAGTTAATTTGCATGGTACCCAAAAGTGCTATATTTTGACATGAAAATACGAGCCCAGTTCCGAGCAAATGGCAGCCTTGTAATCGTGAATTGCAAACAACATTAAAATCAACAATAGAAATACTCATTGTTGACGATGCAGATTGGCGAAAAAATTTACAAGGTACGCCCTGACAAAATTCAACTGTCAAAAATACAATCCCGTCTTTTACAATGAAGTCGGAAACCACTTACAGGGAAATAAATACAATAAAAATGATACATGTGCCTGTGCACAATATGTATAGAAAATAGCACAATACATATACATGTGGACTAAAAATCCTCCCATCATTACCTCTAATGAGGATGATGATGTTGCTGTCAAACAAAGGCCTTGTGTCCTGCCCTGCCACGCTTTTTTAGACATAATATATTATATTGTAGAATTTTTTAAAGGGATTCTGTGGCAGGCTAGTAATCAATTGGTTACTTGCCACAGTAACTCATGCATTCTAAAATGTGTTCCTTTACAATGTGAGGGTTTGAGGCATTACGTTACAACCCAGCAGATTGGGAATCTTGTAAACAACGCCTGGTACTGTTACATTTCATTTTCCCTTTATTCTCGCATATATGGACCACAAATACACTTAGCCAAGGGCCCTGCGTACGTAATTTTGGACTTTTGGGGAGAAGATTCGATGACCAAAGGAGCCTTCGGCTTCGGCCTCCAAAAAAGCCTCAAAGGACAAAAGAAGAATGTTTTATCTTTTTATTTAAAGAAAATAAAAAGGCAGCCGGCCGCTAAGAGTTCCCCATTATGAAGCCTGCGGTTTCCAGTTCCAGAACCGCAGAACCGCCGCCTCGGACTATTATGAACCACTTTCACTAAAGGTCCCTTGCATGGTGCCAGAATACAGAAGCCAGGATCCCGCTAGACTTTCAGTAAACAGAGAAAAAGGTTTTTTTAAAAGAAATTTTAAACCCAAAGTAAGAGCTTATTTGGATTGGAACCCAGAATCGATGATCTTGGTAAGTGCGCAAGGTGCACCTTTCAAATCTTACTTGAATACTTGAGCAAAAAGTTTCTATTTGGTGGAATGTGAATACGAAATATTATATTTTTCCCTAAAAATTCTATATGCATTTTTTTGCGCATGAAGAATAATATACCAAACAATATTTAAACGATCACCAATTAATTCGAAATCTCTCACCCAGTAGAGCAGATTTCCTCACCAAGGTTTTGAAGTATTTCAAATAAGAGCATTTTAGTACCGTTAATTATTGTAAAATAAATAATCTTTCGCTCATAATAAGTTTCAAGCGATTGGTGAGTAACTTAATGTAATTGGTGGAGAAATCCTCTTTAATTGGTGAGAGATTTCGAATTGTTTGGTGATAGTTTAAATGGCAGCCTAGAAGAATGCGCTGCTTTCATAATAAGTTTTAAATGATTGGTCAGTAATTCACTGTAGTTGGTAAGGAAATCTGCTTTAATTGGTGAGAGATTTCGAATTAATTGGGGATATAGTTTAAATGGGAGCCTAGAATAATGCGCTGCGTTTGACTGACACAATAATCCAACGGTTCGCTAGAATCAAATATTAGATCCGCACACTTACATCTTGGATGTACAAATAATAATCGTCACATCTGGATTTGAACCAATTTTGCATAGGTTCATAAGTCGCAAGCGGAACTTATATTTAGGAAATTGTATTTAATTCCCAACTGCCTTTAGTTCTAATCCTGATTTATTTAGCTCTGCCAAAGTTAATCCACCGGCATGGCAAGGCACGCTTATACATATGTAGTAGGCAGAATGTTCAGGTGCGTTCTGGTCCTGATGGCCCCCTAATTTTGATCCCTTAACAGTTTCGCCTATTAACGTAGGTACAGTACCTATGTATTAATAGCCCAGAGGACCCATACGCCCCGCTAAATCCCTGAGTGGACAGCAAGCATGTGGAAGACTTTGTTTAGTGCCTCGCTCGTAATCCACTGCACGCCGAATTGGAAATGAATTAATGTGAATTTTCTGAATTGATCTCGCCGTTAGTGTAACTCTGAATGGTACTTGTCCTCTCGTGCACGGGCCCCAAGGAATTATTATTAGTATGAATGACTCCAAGGATTCCTCCGTGCACTTTGTTCCAAGGGCCCTTTGTCCGGGGCCCGGGCTTCGGAGGGGAATCCTAATGATCCCGCTACATTGTAGTCCCGGGATTTTTTATGCCATGGTTTGGGCTCGCGCCGAGTCGCGAGTCGTACGCCAGCAGCACACCTTTCCATATAAGCCATGTACATACATAGTAAGGGGGAATCAGTGCAGCTGCCAAAAACGCCTCAAAATTTCAATAGAGCCAGGGCCCTTGTGCCAAGAAGGGCTCAATGGGCAGGTTTCACAAAAATACCCGGACAGGGTAGAAGGGTCCCCCCCCTCATAGTACTAACCCCAACCTTTGTGCAAAGGCCCAAACATAACCTTGGTCCTGGTAATGAAAAACGGGTCTAATTGACAGACTTCGGGCCCTGTGCAAAGTGCAGGGACGGCAAACGGTCAAAATATGGGACATAACTCAATTCCTGAGCCCAAAGTGACATCATACTCTAAGTACTTTCTAGCACACTAAAATCTGCGACCTGTAATAAGTGCGGGAAATTTAAATTCATTGAATTAAATTAAATTTACTTTTTTCCGGCACCAAATTATTCAGGAGTTAGTACCAGAATATTTTTTTTTTCAAATTTGACAAATATATATTACAAAGTTCGGGAAGTATTTATGAATATCTGGCATATGCAAGTACTCGATAGTTTCGAGCCTCTATGAATGAAACCAAGCGTCTTGGAACAATGTTTACGTCTAGCTAGACCGAAAATTAGAATACATGGAGCCAGGGCCTGATCAATATGCAGGAAAATTCTCAATTTGTACCACTTTTAAGGTGCAGTTTGAATGAATCGAAGAGTCTTCAAGGCTGCATGGTACATTAGAATAAATGTATTCTTTAATCGTAGAAACCCTTACTAAAGGCCTTCTAAATTGACATAATTTTTATTTAAAAAGTATTTACATGGAAAAAGAAACAGAGCTGCCGCCGTGGAGTCGACAATAACATCTAACATTTGGTCTATGTCTATGATACAAAATGGGAAGTGGCAAAAAATATGCTAATTCTTGGTCTACATAGTCAGTGAAAACAGAGTTAGATAATTTTTGTTGGATTGTGGTGGTTCGCCGCAATCTGCTTTAAAATTAGATCAGCTTTTTAAAGAGACACGTATTTAGCAATCCAAATTTAAGTTTATTTTTTCTAAATTAGGCAAGTATTAAATATCTGCATTTCAATGAGGCGCCAAAACGGTTTTCGCTGACAACATGTTTTTATTGACTCCTCGGATAACTTCCACCTAAATTGCATAAGATTGAAAGGTGTTAGGTGCTACCAAAATACTGTATATTCTTCCTACGGGAACCTAGCTAATGAATATTTATGAGTTCACGGAATCTGCGTACTCTGTAGGAACCCCGCCTACCGCTTTAGCAGTATTAGCAAGTACACCGCCTGAGTTCCGAGTAATAAAATAGGAAAACAAAAGCGGAATTTTTCACGGGCATTTTATGTTGCAATAACAGAAACTAGGTTAGACATGGCCTTTTTTCAGAAATTTCCATATTTCCAACGAAGTGAGCCACCAAAACTAGTTTTTATGAGGATGTTCTGAGTCATCCATCAATCTTTAGGTTTGCATTCTTCATGCCGGAAATAAAACATGTTTTAGCGGAAATTCTTAAAATTTAGTGAAAAAACATTTGTTTTTGCAGTTTAAACTTCATTATAAGCAAACCTGAGACGAATTAAAACGAATTAACGAATTTTAGCTTGGATTTGTTGGTAAATAAAATCAAATATGTTTTAGCGGAGATTCTAAAAAATGTGACAAAAATTTGTTGTTGCAGTTCAAACTCCATTATAAGCAAACCTGAGACGAATTAAAATGAATTAACGAATTGTAGCTTGGATTTTTTGGTAAAATGTATACCTTTTTCGGTACGGAAAATACCGAAAATCCGACGTTTCCAGTTTACATGAATTACATGCTTACAACGTTTCAATTCATGGCTTTCGTTTGACTTGATTTTAGTGCTGCCCAAAAAATACGTATTTGGACCGGAAAAAATGATGCAAATGTAGATGCTGGGCACAATTTAGGGATTCATACATTATTAATACTTAGGATTAATATCTATATTACTTAGTTTCATTATTATTTTGGGCAAATTCTATATTTTTCCGGCAGCATTATTTTCCAGTCGGATTTAGAGCAAACACGGCTGAAGTGGGATGACAGTGCAGGTTCCGGATCTTTATAAAGCCCTGTGGCAAATATAGAACTGCGATCAAGTTCCGTCCACCATGTCAAATGGATGTGAGTGTGGCTTGTCGTTTGTCACGAGCGAAGGGTCCCTGGGCCCTTATATATGGCAGTTGGGCCGGCATTGGATCTCCCTTGAGCTTACTACATAGGTTGGTAGTGCCAAAGGAAGAAGACAGATGAGAGGCAGGACGAGGGTTCGAGATTTAATACCACAAGGGTAGAGGTATACGTTTTAAAGGGACCTTTTGGGAAAATAAGGGATCCCGGGACCTTACGTACGTGCAGATGGATTCTGTATTGGATTCCAAAGGGAGAGAGAGAGTAAAACTTGCACCTGTTCATTGAATGAAAGGCAGGAGCAGAGCAGGAGATCTTTGGACCAGTATGCAATCCACTATGCCAGCCTCAGCTTCATAAGCTTGATGTTGGAAGCTTATGGCATGGACCTTTTAAATGTAGGGTGGGTTTCAGTTGGTCTATGCTAGCGTCAGGACCTTCCAGCGGGGATAAATGGGAGTTTAGTGAATTTCACCAACTTTGGTAACTTTTGAAGCATAGTTCGCTATTACAATTGAAACTTCCGAAAGAAAAGATTAGTTCGGTAAACTATAGAGGCTTAGTTTGCTAAGCTTTCGAAGCGTAGTTTTCTGAAGTATCGAAACGTAGTTCGCTATACTTTCGAAGCTAAGTTCGTTAACCTTTCGAACCTAAGCTCGTTAACCTTTGGAAACTTAGTTCGCTAAACTTTAGAAGCTTAGTTCGTTTTACTTTCGAAGCTTAGTTCGTTAAAATTTAGAAGCTAGTTAACCTAGCTAAACTTGCCGTTAAACTTCAGAAGTGAGCTAAGTTCTTTAAGCTATAGAAACTTAGTTTGCTAAACTTTGCACGTTCAGTTCCTTAAACTTTCGATCAAATTTCGTCAAACTTTCGAATCTTAGTACGTTAAACTTTCGAAACTTAGTTTAATAATCTTTCAAACATTCGTTCATTAAGCTTTCGAAGCTAACTTCGATACACTTTAGAAGCTTAGTTCGGTGAACTCTCAAAGCATAGTTCAGGAATCTTTCAATCCTTATTTCGCTAAACTATCGAGAGTCAGTTTGATGAACTTTTGAAGCTTAGTTCGCCAAACTTTTGAAGCGCTTTTCATGCAACAGTGCTTTGATCATTTTCCAAAGTAGAGCTATACGAAGGCAGCAAAATCGTGAAATATCGAAAGTTTGAATTACGGCGTTTCTTTAGATTGAAATAACTTTCGAAGCTTAGTTCGCTACAAAGATTTGAAGCTTTCACAGACTAAATGATCGCGGTTAGGTGGCTCAAATATAATTATGATAATTTACTTCAGATAAAACTTGGAAACCTTTCTAGGGCATGATATTTAGTCACTTTTGAAGCCAACTTCGCACCTAAAAGATATGAAGCTAACTCCGATTCAAATGAGTTTAAAACTAACTTCGCTACTTATACGTTTGAGGCTACCTTTCCTACTAAGGCTTTCAAATCAAATTTTGCTACTAAAATTCTTCCCTAATAAACCTGTTGAAGTTAACTTCGTTACTAAAAAATTCGGAACCAGCATCGCTAGGAAGCATTTCGAAAGATACTTTGCTACTAAGACTATTGAGGCTAACTTCGCTAATACTACTGCTGAAGCTTCGCCACCAAATTTTTGAAAGTTATAATTGCCACCAAAACTTTCTAAGCTAAATTCATTGACAAGCCTTTGACGCTAACTTACCTCTTAAAAGTTTTGAAGCTAACATCACTACTAAAACTATTGAAATTAACTTCGCTACTAAGTTTTTGAAGCGAATTTTGCTACCTACCAAGTTGTTTGAAGGTAACTCCGTGACTAAAACATTCGAAGCATGATATGAACATGAGCTCATAAAACGTTCTGCTTTCGACCCATGTCATTAACATATGGTAGTGGGGTTCTTCCCTAGGTCTCCTCAACGAGTCTGTCAATTGGCTCCCTGGCGACTTCCCTCGTTCTCCCAATTGGGCCCCAGAGCACGTGCTTCGCCTCTTTGGGCCGGAGACTGGTCTGGGCGGCTGTAAAGGGGGTGAGGCTTGAGCCAGTCTTACGTTCAGTATTCAGTACCTACTTGTACGGGAACCCAGGAACAGTGGCACACCTGAGCTCTCTCTTACCAGCTCCCTCCAAGAGCATAAATATTGGGCACGGAGCCGGGTGAGCCCTCAGTTCCTCCTCAACACCGAAACTGTTCAGGTCCAAATTTCAAACCTGCCGCTCCACACAGAGCTACCAAGTCTTTAGACCAATAGCCGCACATTAAGTCTTACTGAGAGTTTATCATTATTCTGGAGAAAGCAGCTCACTTGATTTCCCAAAGTGAAAGTTGAAAGCGCGAACACTCGTGAAAATTCTACTATTTGCGAACTTTACGAAAAAGTTGAACTTGTGCCATTTTGGAACTAAATGATCGACATGATTTCCGCACAGCCGACCAGTGGTCTGAAGAGGGCTGCTAACTACAGCAACTGCCCTCTTAAGAAGAGACCAATCAAGTATGATGCCTCAGATGAGGAGGATTCGGATCACTTTAATCACAGTAAGTCCAAAATTCGTTGATTCAAAAATTCGGTATTTTATAAATGTCTACTTTTATCGGCAAATTTAAAGTCCAAGCAATTATAACGCAGTTGAATTAAGGTTAGCTTTAGTAATATTAAGCCTTGCTGTGTTAGGCTTGGTTACTGTCGTTAAATATGAAAAAAACTTAGAAAGTTAGGTTTACACGACAAGAATCGGTTTAATCCGGCTTAAAATAATTGTTTTTCGGAGGAAAGCGTTTATTCGGTAGTAAATTTCAAAACTTAAAAAAAAATTCACTTCTGCTAGCATCGCCATCCATTTCATGAAAATAGTTTCACAGATGCATTGTTAGATTCTTCAAAGTATGTAAACTCGCCTCGATAACATTATTTCGTTCACTGATTTCAAATCGAAAAAGTTATCCATATACAATGTTTTTGAATTGTTTCGCTCAGTATGTTTTAAGCTTTCGGCATAAGAAATGTTGACATAACTTTGTCACCAATTAAATTATGAAATTGTCTTTGCACACTGGTACATAAAATTAGGGCTTTGAAAAAAATACAGAGATTTACGATTTCTTGCATACTTTGTAAATTGGAAGCTTTAGCTTTCCGGGATCGCTAAAGTATACAAATTGCCCAACCCGAATCTGTACGATTCCTATTCCAGCCTGTCAATGTTCCAAATACCCAGATCTCTGTGTACATAAATAATCGGGAATTCTTAGGCCGCGGAATGTTATTATACGGAATACAAATATCGAATCTCTGGCCTTAGGGACCTGTCAAAGTGAAATAGATGAAAGAGGCTGGAGCCAAGGCATACCTGTTCCATGTCCCATATAGCAGACACAACAATTTCATTCATAGAATCTTAGTCAAGGACGCTCCGTCTCTCTTGTTAAAAATAAGGAATTTCCTTCCCAGACTCTCTTTCTCCTTAAATAAGCCCAGCCGGACAATGCACAATAGCTCTACAAAGGGCTGACCTGTTTCTTGGATCTTGGTCCTATTGACCAAATCCTCCACCAAAACCATTGACATTTTCTACAATGTTCTATTTTTTTCCCGAACAGATTCCTCTCCGTCACTCAGCCCAATGGACGTCTCAGAGCCCGAAAATCTCTCTACAAAGCCCCAAGACCTCAGAATCTCGGCCAACAACCCGATTAAAACGGAAAATGCCCAGTCCGCCCTTCCGCCGCCCCTTAGCCTTGTGGCCGGGGCCCGACCTGACCTTTCCTCCCCCACAGGCTCTGCCTCGTCCGGGATCTGCATGTCACCTTACGGCTCCTCGCCCCCGTATTCTCCAGCATACCTCTCGGCCCTCCCGCCCCCGCCCCCCAAAATGCCCCTTGAGCCCCTTAGTCTGAACCAGCCGGCGGGGGCCTGGCCCTTCCTGCCCTTTAACCTCCATCGGGGCGGGTTCTATCCAGCCTACCCTAAGCCCCTCCCCCTCCAGCACTTCGCCCCCTTTACCCCCTCACCGCCCCATGTGAGCCCGCCCCTCAAGGCCGAGCCCTCCTACCCCCTTATGGTGGTGAAGACGGAGCAGGATCTGCGGACCCGCCTAGGGGAAAACCACGCCCATAACCTTGGCCCCCATAACCATGGGAACGCCCGTAGTCCTGCCCATCACCAGAACCACGCCCATAGCCCTGCCCATCACCAGAACCACGCTCATAGCCCTGCCCATCACCATGGCACCGCCCATAGCCCGGCCCATCACCATGGGAACGCCCACAGCCCCGCCCACAACCACCGCTACCCCTCCCCGCCCCGGGACTCCGTCATAAGTCACAGCGGCTATGCCCCTTTCCCCCGTGAGAGTTCGAGCAGCGGCCGAAGCTCCTGTGACTCCGGCGTCTGCTCTCCGAGCTCCGCCACGGCCCCCTGCAGCGCCGGCGGCAGCGTCCGCTACCAGTGCCCCGACTGCTCCAAGTCCTACTCGACCTTCTCAGGCCTCTCCAAGCATCTCCAGTTCCACTGTGCCTCTCAGAACAAGAAGTCATTCATCTGCAAGTTCTGCGAGAAGGTCTACGTGAGCATGGGTGCCCTTAAAATGCACATTCGGACCCACACGCTCCCCTGCAAGTGCTCCCTCTGTGGGAAGGCCTTCTCGAGGCCCTGGCTCCTCCAGGGTCACATCCGGACCCATACCGGGGAAAAGCCCTTCGCCTGTCAGCACTGTAACCGGGCCTTTGCGGATCGGTCCAACCTAAGGGCCCATCTCCAGACTCACTCCGAGGTCAAGAAGTACTCCTGTAAGTCCTGCAGCAAGACCTTTAGCCGAATGTCACTCCTGGTCAAGCATGAGGATAGTGGGTGTGCCTGTTCCCCGGTCATGTCAAATTGAAGGGCCAGGCAAGGGCCCTCTTGTGTTCAAAATATCAAAGTCCCGTGTCGCAGGACTTAGTAGGACTACAGTAAGGCCTGTCGCAGGATTTAGTAGGGCTGTACACAAATGTCGCGGGATTTAGTAGCCCTATATTGAAATGTCGCAGGATTTAGTAGGACCTTTAGTAGGACAGTACCTCTGCCTCCTCGCAGGATTTAGTAGGACGTACCGAGTACCGACTGTGTCCATGATTATTACCGCCGTGCCATTAGCCTACTACTAATCTTAAGGATTGACCTAATTACATTACTACTACTCATGTCGAAATATTTTGATGATAGTCATTTGAAGAGTATATATGTAAGTAACCTAAACTTAGAGTAGTAAAAAAACCATTATGAGCTCTGACATACAACTACGTTTGTCATATATTATATACCCATGCGCCATGTACAACTTCAAATACTTACCAAAATATTTTATTTAAATCCTGAATCCTGACCAAATCGTATATTATTTTGTATCTAACTACTACTATGATATCAATTGTTTTTACTCCTTGTGTGTCTTGTTACTGTACATTGGTTGTACAATATGTGTATGAATTACCGTACAAGTGGCTTGATCGGACAGCTTGACCAATTATTGAAAAATAAAAAAAATCCTTCTGTTTATGAGAATTAATATCAATGGCCAAATGGAGCCCGTGCAGTAAGCTGGGACAGGTGTTTTATTGAACAGACTTGCCTCCTGATGTTCTGATCCGGGTCCAAATGTATACAGCAGCGTGTCGCATATATTACTAATAAGTCAGGCTCTTTGTTCAGGCTAATTAAAATTTAAGCGGATGCAGGAGGAGCTTAGGGTTAATACATAATACTACACAGGTAAATTACATAGTACGAGGACGACTATTACTACATATTACATGAAGTCCTAATGATGGAAATTCACGTGAAAGCAAGGTGTATTGTACGTAGTTACATATTACATGATGCAAGGGACTCTATTCTTAGAAACAATCTTCATAGAAATGGATTCTAATTCTGAGTTATACAACTATTAAGATCGGATGGCTATACAATATAATATTTAGCAGTAAGTCCGGAAGTGCTTGGCGACTACAAAACTACTGACCGTTGCCAGTACCCGACAATGCATGTTTTTTTGAAGGAAAAATAAATAGAAGGCTTTTCCCTGTTTTTTGGCTAATTTAATTCGTGGAAATTAGAATTTTACGGATAGTGAGCCCGCCTTGATGAGATCACCATAAGGCAGCACGTAGCATGAATGGCGAAAACGGTATATTCGGCTACCGGCAGATCTGAACTAAAAAATGGGGAGTTTGGGCTTTAAAAACATAATTCAGTAACCTGAAGACCGTGAAAAATTTAATAAAAAAATAGACAAAAATAAACTATATTTGCCCACTAAATTGTATAATTTTTCGGAAAAAAGCTTCAAAAGTCTGTTTCAGATACACTATTAATTCCCAACGGCAGGTGAAAGTTAAGGTAGGACTTCGGCATACTTAGAAAGCATACTAAGACTGGCTTTCCGCTGCCATATGTCACAGAGCCGGATGCCTGGCTTACAATATTCTATACCGACTTATTTCCATAAATTAGCGGAAATATCCCTTAATCCGGCCTGCACTAGCACTAGTACACTGAAGTGGTTAATGACACTTACTACTAATATGACGGGAAGAGCGTAAATGCTCAACTGCACTCACAATATTGAATTTGGCTCTAGCCTGGAGATAAGATAGGGAAGCACCTGTCCCTCGTTCCCATTTTGCCAGAGTCCGCCAATCTATTTACTACCAGCCGGATTTATTGGCCATTCAATTTGTCGGCAGGTATTTTTTATCAATTAAGTACATAGTACTACAGAACTTTCCCCGTTAACGGCGCACTAGCTAGAGTGCGGGTGCACCCAGAAGAACGGCTCCTGGACCTTTGGCCCCTCTTTGCAAATTGGCAACCTGCAAATTCGCACTTGGGCTGAGCACTGTACCAAGCACCAGGACCATTCTTATCGGGCCTGCACTTTCCGAGCGGCTCAAGCTCTGAATCTGTCACTCAACTTGGGCCAGGAAAAAACACAAACAGTTATTACTTGAGAATTTAGAGAATGGAGCGGACGTCTTCTACCTGTACCATTCGATTTTGAAGGGATGATGATGATGATGATAGTAATGATCGAGAGGAAACTGTATCCTCACGCTGGGAACCTAAACCACATAGGTAAGTTTCAATATCGACAAGAAACTCTGAGGAAAACAGTGGAAACAGTAAAGAGCCGCGTTAGTAAATGAGGTAAAATATATTTTGTCCAAAAGGCATGTTAATTTGAAAAAAAAAAAAATTGCGGTTGAATTTGTATTTTCACTATTTTCTGTCACGTTTATAATTTTTATCAATTTGTATCACCAACTGATATTGATCCATCAAAATATTCAAAGTGATATAAAATGAAAAAACAGTTTGGGGCATAGTTTTGTGAGCAAAAGAAAGTTTTAGCCCATTGTATTGATGAAAATATAATTTTCAGGGCAAAAATAGCGATGAAAAAAAGTTTTTATGAAAATCCAAATCCAAAATAAATAAAATTCAGTTGTTTGAAAACCATATTTTATAAGAATTGCAACTTGAGTTTTCCAAATATGTTTCAATAATTTATTTTAGTCCTAGAAATTGCTTTTGTTACATGCAGAGTACAAACATGGGAAATACAGAAATTTACTGATTTCAGATTTCCAGGTCGAATTTATTTTCTCGATAACGTCTGAATTAGGGTAAAATCAATTCTTCCTGAGAAATTAAAAAAAATACAAAATCCAAATTTCAGATAAAACGCATTTATTATGCTGAATGTTACGGTTCTTTCGCAAAAAGCTAGAAAATATGAGCCTGAAGACATATATACTGGCTGCTGCCTATAAGAGCAGAACAGACAGATATACCGAATGCCTAGCCATACACATGACCTTATGTCAGTAATAAATAGGCATAGCGGGTTCCCGTCAACAGCGTGACTGGGCCAGGCCATAATAGAGTCATATATAAGATATCTGTATCACTTGCCTATATTGGGACCCAATAGTTGGGTATATTTACAATGGAATGCACTGACCTGCCGGCCATGATTGATGGGCCGCAATTAAAACTGTAGTCAAGGAGTACTTTATAATTGGATTAGAATAGGCGGGCCTCCGCTCTCCGTTGAGTCCATATTGGCTCAATTGCGAATTGCGAAAATTATGAAAGTTGCGGGAGGCATGGGGCGTAATTATAATCAGAGAGCTCCCTGTATTACTGATTTAGTGGGACGACTCACGCGTGTTGGTTGGGCAAGGCAGGTTTATTTCTTGCTAAATACAGGCTGGTGCTGGTAAGTACTCCTTACTTATTTGTAAGGACCGGATTTAAAGTTCTTAAAAATCCCTGTTTAAGCTGCTTCAAAAGCTCGAAAAAATGGCCAAAAAAGCTC